>LPNX010216376.1:32737-58532 GCA_001517045.1 Pseudotsuga menziesii | reverse complement strand
GATAAGGAGACAGGAGTATCAACTTCTGGATACACCATGAGTCTTGGATCAACAGCTGTTTCATGGAGATCACGCAAACAGTCAGTTCCAGCAGATTCAACAACAAAAGCAGAATATGTGGCTGCAGCTGAAGCAACAAAAGAAATAGTATGGCTCAGGAAAATACTTGAAGATTTGCAAGAAAAACAAGAGAACTCCACTCCATTGTTGGTCGACAATACTTCTGCAATCAAGCTGGCTAAGAATCCTAGATTCCATGATTGAACCAAACACATCAACACAAAGTATCATTTGATTCGACATCATGTAGAGGCCAAGACAGTCCATCTTCGACATTGTTCCACAAATGATCAAGTTGCAGACATCTTCACCAAAGCGCTTGGACGAGAAAAGTTTGAAAGATTCAGAAACATGCTCGGACTTACGAACACCCCTTCGGATTAAGAGGGGGATTGTTAGAATAATCCGTCGGGATTATTGTAAATAAATAATAAATAGGAATATGAATAGATAGGAAGGTGAAAAGGCTGGTTCTCAACCGCCATTTTAATGTATAAATATTTGCTTTGGTAAGGGAATAATATTGATCGGGAGTTATTACCAACAAGGACCCAAAAATTAATATGAGTGTGATTGATGGTTGTGAATTAAATGATGCATGGCGATGATAAGCAATTGAAAAATCGCTCCTAGTTGTAGAAGCATCCAAAGGAAGACTATAAGTTTTATGGTCCCATTTGGAGTAGTGGGAAGTGATGAGTCAAACATGTGGTAAAATTAGTAGTTGATATTTGTAATGTCATACAAAGTAATTAATGACTTATTCTTCTAATTTAAATGTTTGTAGGTAAGATTAACATTTTTTACTTCGATTCACAAAGCAAATCGACTTTCGTCTAAGGGGTAAAACTATAGTAGTATGATTAGAGTATGAATACGGATACGAATACGATTCGATACCAAAAAAATACGTAACCAAAAAATCCAATACCAATAAAATAGGGAAGTAGACTTCTTATATATAATATTTTTAATTAAATATACAACACTATATACAACATTTACATATAATTAAACATATAAAATATATTTAATGAAATATTACATATCAACCATTAAATTTTAAACTAAAAAACATCATTATTTTTTAAAATAAATTTCTTATAACCAAAATTACTCTTTAAAAAACAAAAATATAGTGCCCTTAATGGAAGAGATAAAACTCTTACTTATTAATAATTATTAATTATTTTAAAAATAAAGTAAATAATATTTACCACTAGGTACATTTGGAATTAATTAATGAATCTTTAAATTGTGTTAGGGTTAACTTTGAATATGGGATGAGCAAGGATGGAAGTGGTTTTGGGCACATGGTTTTGGTAACCAATAAATCTAGTGTTACTATTATATTTGCACATTTATTTTCTTTGGCATATTTTATTCTTATTAAAATGAATTAAAAAGTATGAAATTGAAAGGTAATTATTTTATAGTGTTTGAATAATAAAAATTTAGGCTTTTAAAATCATTTTTCAAAATTAACCGTATCTGATATACACATAGATCAAATAATTTCCGTACACAAAAGACCAATACAACCGAATTGTGTTACTATGGGTAAAACTAATGTCAAAAGAACTCTCAACCAACGAATACACACAAAATGAAGTGGATGAGATTTGTTCATAAAAAAGTATATCATGGAGGGTGTATTTTTCTCATACTATTTCATTTTGAGTCTATTGGGAAAATGAAAAGAAGATCAAGCCCGAAGATAAGTATTGATCCTAAAATAAAAGGTCACTTATCTATGTCAATTTGATAATCCTTTAACATCCAATGTATTATATTATCTTTAACAACTTGATAGAACCCATATTTTATAGAAACCCTATTTTTTTTGAAAAGCTCAAAGCTCATAGGTTTTAAGATACGTTATGCTTCCCACTTTTTAAAGATATTTCTGCCAAGATTTGTTGATCTAATCCTTAATAGGTCTTTGAAGGGATAAATGGGTAGGTCTTTTTCTTTTTGGTTGGGATCCACTTGTAAATACATGACTATTTTGAGTTTTCCTATGAAAGAGGCTGGTTTTACTATGAAAGGGTTTATTTTTATGATATTATTGCATAAGTCCTACGGTTTGTGTTCAAAATTGAAAATCAAATGGAATCATCTTAGCTATGTAACCTTTATCATGAAGTATTTAAAATATTTATCAATAATTTTCCATTTGTTTTATTTGTTTTAAATTTGTGTGAGATTGATTAGAAAACAAGAACGAGATAAAAGATGTCAGTGATTCCAGACTGAAGATGGCATAAAAGACAAAACTTATTGTTACAAGGAAGGTGAAGAAAAAAAAAACACAAAGCCATATAACAAGAAAAATAATATCATTTTAATTTTGAGAGAAATAATTGGTGTGGAATGAATATTATTAATTTATATAGCAAATATTTTAACACTAATAGAAATGAAGAAAAATAGAAGGCGAACAAGTGGCACCAAAAGCCTTAGTATGAAATATGATCAAAGAAAATTTCCATTGTTAGTTCAAATAATTATATTTACTTAAATTGTCTATCTTTAAGGTACAAAATTAGCATGACCTAACAGAATGATAGTTGGAGCCTAGAACTATTTAGTCTAGGATGATTGTCAAGGAATAGGCGACATTAGGAAGAACTAGAGATTATCTTTAGTATGGAAAACTGTTATGATGGACTTGCAAAGTTTATTCATACAATGTAGAGAATGAAAAGATGATTCATCGCTATATTATTTCAATTTTTTAAAGTTTTGTTTGTTTATCATTAAACATGTTCCACGGTTGTTTTGACTCATATTAAACAGACTCGTTGGAAAGTTAATAAATTATAAATTCATGAATTGCTTGGCATTTCATTATATATTTGTTTTTTAGTTTCTTTAAATTCCAAATTTTGTATGTTTCACTTATGAATGATATTTATTATCTCATAGATTTATATTAGTGAACTTTGAATGAAAAAAATCAATGAATCACTAGTGAATGTTTTCACATTGATATAATATTTAGTACTCCATTGTACATGATCTTGAGAATTAATTTCTTATGTTTCTTTATGCATGTTGTGAATAGTTGTCATATTGCAATATCATGTTGATGTTCGAAATATTTTCTGCTAAAGTTATTGGTGTTTGGGATTGCCTTTCTCCATTGATATTTTAGCTTTTAATTGCTCTATTTCAAATACTACTTGCTAGTATTTGAATTAACATCTTTACTTCTACAATTTCTTTAAGATTGATATCTTGGACAATAAGTTAAAGGTGACCTCTTAAATTTAATAAGCAGTGTGTTCATCTCTATTAACTTCTATCATACTTTTACATGAATTTTCTTTTTTTCTTTTAAATTTGCATATACAATGAACATGTTGAATAGTATATGCATGAGGGTTATCCCCTCTAGCTACTAATGTTTCTTGCTAGACTAAAGCAAGTTGTAGATGCCTTGGCATAGTTTCTCAACAACCATGAACATATCAAGGAACAAAATCATACCGACATCGATCCCGGGGATTGAAGTTGAAGGTTTCTTTCCCTGGGAAATGATAAAGTCAAAGTTTTAAGTGTTGAAGGTGAAGAAGAACAAACAACAGGTTTCTTAGTGCTTTTCAAGAAAAATCATTAGACGAAGAATTTCACCAAATGACTCCATAGGCTTTTAAAACTCTATTGGGAATATAAACTTACTAAGAATTAAGAATACATACAAAAGGATTATGTACTTACTGAATAGTTTTTTCAATATATTTTACTCTTGTTGCTTAATATTTTGTTTCTTCTTCATGTATATTTGAAAATAATTTTTACTTACTTCACACATTGGTAAAAATCATAGGTTTAAAACCTTATTCTCCTTCGTTCAAAAGAAAACATTGGTTCCCTCTTGTACTATAAATGTAGAAACCCTTAATCATTAATTATTGTTGTGAGTGTTGATAGATTTTTTACATCAATTTTTCCATTTGAGCAAGAAACCTTAAAATTAACTCTTCCATTCCCTAGAAAACGTTTTGTGCATTCACTTGAAAACCCTCACCCATGGGTTGTAAGTAGATACCAAGATTTTTTACTCCCATTTGTGTAATTATTTCATAGTGTTTTAATACCTATAACCTATATAAAGTACATATATATTTTCTTCTCAAGGCCTTTTATCTGGTAGCATACCTTTATAAAGACCATTTTTCCCTTTTTTTTTGTAATTACTTGGCCCAAACCATTAGAATTAGTCAGTAAAGAGTTCATTTGGAATCCCCTAAACCCAAAAATTGTGAACTCCACAGTCCCTCACAAGGTTCATACTTTCCTCTCTTTAAAAAAAAAAATAGATGCCAAAGATTACCTAGCCAACTATGTTTCTATCTATAAGGATGTCCAATATTAGAGAGACATCATGGATAAACTATTTTCATACCTATGCGTATCTTCAAATATTGACAATTAGTTTTTAATCACCAAAAGATAAACCAAACTAAGCTTTATGCATCATCTAAATAGGGATATGCACTCTACTCATTAAAAGTGTGGCATGGATTAAGCAAATCAAAAGTGAAACATGGGTGCAAGAAGTGATATAACTAAGCAAAGAATCAATGGAAATAAAATGAATACCCTATAAAGAGAAAATAATCATTATTCTTGAAAGGAAAACTATAAAAAAGTAGTGATGTGAAAATAAAACTTTCTCAAATATAACTCAAATAGATGGTGGCCAAATCCACTACTGACAAAGAGTATGAAAAATAAACAAAGGAATTCCAAACACTAAACCATATTGGGTCCCAATTCCATCAAGTAAGTGAGTGAATGTGTGAATGGGACAATTATAGAGCAGGACGTTGGGAAACTCTAGTTGGATTATTTCTATCTACCTTGGGTTCCCTCCTATTCTATCTAAAAATGTACCCACATAATCATGGATAACCCTTGAAATAGTTATGAATTAAGAGTGTCTTTTAAAAACCCACATCCATGTTATTTAATAATGTTTATTAATCTAACTTGGCAATGATTGATTTCAGGTCGAAACGCGATTGCTGGCTGCGATAGGGTTCTGAGCGTGAGTAGATCGGCTTCGTTGAGCATGGCGGCGCTTGGGAGAGGGGAGGCCGCCCCCCCCCCCGTCCATTTCTGATGAAGAACCCCTCAGCAGGCTTTTGCATAGCAGAGGCAAGAAACTCTCTCCTCCGGAGATCCCGAAATTCATAAAGAAGCTAGAAGAAATTCCAGAAATCTCCCTTCCTGAAGAAAAACCAATGAAAATAGCTCTGGCATTGGCGAAACGAGGTCTCGTGGGTCAGTTTATGGGTCTATGGCCCTCCACCAAAACCACGGATGACTGGATACAGAGAAATTGGAAGCCCAACCTGAAACAGGGAGTGACTTGTTACCCGGTAGGGTGAGGGTTCTTTATCTTTGAATTTATCTCAGAAGAAGACCGGGACTTAATCTTCAGGAATGGCCCCTACTTCATGGGGACGCAGGGCTTATACCTGAACAAATGGACGCCAGACTTTGATCCCTCGGTCGATCTCCCCAAGGAAGTGCTGGTTTGGGTCAGACTCCCCAACCTCCCGGTGCATTGCTGGGACTTCGAATCGCTACAGAGAATAGGGAATGGTATCGGTCATTTCATTGACAATGCTGACAACAAAGGCCAATACACCTACGCCAAAATTTGCGTTGAATTTGACCTGGAAGCCGGTCTCCCTGAGGCAATAAAAATAAAAGTCGGATCTTGGACTCATTACCAGAAATTGGATTATGAACACTTGCCTTTCAAGTGCAGAAATTGCCAAGAACATGGCCACTTCCAAAGATACTGCCCCAAGCTCGCGGTTGATAAAGAAGATGTTGAAGGATGGCAGAAAGTTACAAAGGGGAAACCCACAAATATACCCAGAAGCAAGGAGAAAACGGCCCAAGTTCCTCCAAAAGAAGGCTGGCCAAAAACTTCCAACCAGGAGAAGCCTAACGCAGCCCAAAACCCTGAAAAGATACCAGAAACTGAAGCATTCCGGGCAACACAAGACCCACTCGATCCACCTCTTCAATCTGGGGTCACCAGTCCCTCCAAAGGTCACATTAGTCTAGGCTCGAAAACAGGAGCTGATACATCCGAGGAAGGTGACACCGAAGCCAGCAGCCAGTCAGGTACCCCAGATCAGCCAAAATGTGGACAGAAGACAGAGAGGAAGAGAAGGGAAGAGCAGTCCTACAAGGACGTGGTTCAAGGCTCTCAACACACCATTCCCGAAATGATGAACACCAGATCCGGGCTGAAGCTGGGAATGACCCCGAAAGGGGGTCACCACCCAACTCCAGGTAAATAATGCAGTACGTCTCCTGGAACTGCAGAGGACTAGGTAGCCCCCAAAAAGAAGAAGCTGTAAGGGATCTAGTTAGGGTAATGATGCCTGAAGTCATGCTAATCCAGGAGATGAAGATGGAGGAGGATGCTCTTCTCCGTGCAAGCAACTCAATCTGGAAGAAAGGCCCGGCCAGGGCTGTAAGTGCAAGAGGAGCCTCCGGAGGCCTTGCAACCTTCTGGGACTCTACAAAGCTAGAACTTATTGAAGAAGAAGGAACCACCCACTGGTTATTCACCAAGCTGCTTCACAAAGACTCCGGCAACCATGTAATTCTCTTTAATATTTATGTTCCTGTCTCCTATGCTGAAAAAAAAGATTGCTGGGACTCCTTGAAACTGTTTCTCAATCTCCACAAGCCTGAAAACTTAGTGTTGGCCGGAGATCTAAATGTTACTCTCGCCCTGGCTGAGAAAAAAGGGGGATCCTTGGTGAGGGACCCTGCCAGAGAGTGGGTGGAAGATCTGATGCTGGAGTGGGACCTTGAAGACATAACCCCTGAAAAAGGAAAGTACACTTGGTCTAATAAAAGGATAGGACCCGGTCACATCGCTGCCCGCCTTGACCGCTTCCTTATTCAATCCTCCTTCCTAACCCTAGGGATTTTTGCCTCCTCAAAGATTCTCCCGCATTACACCTCTGATCATAATCCGATCTCCCTTTCTCTTTTTCCTGAAACAAGGTTAGGTCCTATCCCTTTCCGGTTCAGCCCTATTTGGGTTACCCAGGAAGGATTCCATGACATTGTTTCTAGATCCTGGAAAATCCCAGTGCTTGTCTCCCCTTCCTTTGTCTGGGAAGAAAAGCTTAGGAGGCTGAAAGTTGCCCTGAAAGACTGGGCTAAAGGGCTGGGTTCTCCCATAGCTGAAAGGAAAAGAGCCCAAAAATCCTTGGAACGGCACCAGTTAAGCTTGGAAGAGTCCCATGTCTCTCATGCTTTGTTACTTCGGGAGGCTGAACTTCAAAGGGATTACCATAAAGCCTGCAGAGAGGAGGAAACCTATTGGAGAGTTAAGTCAAGAATGCTTTGGCTTAAAGCTGGAGATAAAAATACCACGTTCTTTCACAAGCAAGCCCAAGCCAGAAAGATTTATAATTCTATTAATGAAATCCAGATTCAAGGCCAAGTGATAAAGGACTTTAGAGGCATTAAGGAGGCAGCCCATTCCTACTTCTCAAAGCTTTATTCTGCCCCTGACCAGGACCCTGTAGAGCCATACTCCTATCCTCTCTTAGAGATCCCAAGATTGGTTAATGATGAGGACAACTAGCAGTTGAACAGCCCTATCAGCATCCGAGAAATTAAGAAATCCCTTGACACTATGGACCCAGACAAAGCTCCAGGACCGGACGGATTCACAGCCCGGTTCTTCACTTCTTGTTGGGACATAATAGAAGAGGACCTTTATAGAATGGTGAAGAAAGCTCAGAACTGCAACAAATTAGGGGGCAGCACAAACTCCTCCTTTTTGGCACTCATCCCAAAAGAAAAAGGAGCCAAAACCTTCAACAGATTCAGGCCAATTTCCCTGTGTAACACAGGTTATAAAATCATAACCAAAATCATGGCTAACAGACTTAAAAGAATTCTGCCTAACCTGATTCCGGAAAACCAAGGGGGGTTTGTGAGAGGCAGACATATATTGGACAACATTATTTTAGTGCAAGAAGCCATCCACACTAGCTTCAAGAAAAAAGAGAAGGGTATGGTGGTAAAGTTGGACTTGGAAAATGCCTTTGACAGAGTCAGGCATGAGTTTCTCTTTGCAGCAATGAGGAACTTCGGATTCAATCAGAAATTCATTAAGTGGGTCAAATCTTGCATCTCAGCCCCTTGGATTGCCCCGCTGGTCAATGGGCGTCCTACTGATTTTTTTCAGGCTTCCAGAGGATTAAGGCAAGGCTTCCCCCTCTCTCCTATGCTGTTCGTCATTCAAGCCGCTGTCCTAAGCTATCAGCTGAATAGAAGTCTTCATAACAGGTCTCTTTCAGGCATCAAAATTGTCCCAAGGGTTAAGGAGGTCAACCACGCCCAGTTTGCTGATGACACGCTTTTGTTGGGAGCTGCCACTCTTAGCACTGCCGGGAATTTTAAAACAGAGCTGGAATACTACCAAAACAGCTCCAGAAGCGAAATAAATCTCCTCAAAAGCAAGGTCTACGCCTGGAACTGTTCTCCTCGTGAAACTCTGGAGATTGCCAGGATTCTTGAAATGGATGGCATCACCACTTGGGACACCTTTACTTACCTGGGTATTCCTATTTTCAAAGCTGCTATCAGAGTTGCACATTGGCTGCCAATGCTGGACAAGCTGAAAAACAAGATTCTCGCATGGGGGGTCTCTTGGCTCAATAAAGCTGGCAAAGTGATTTTAATGAACTCAATCCTCACCAGTCTGCCAATCTTTCAATGCTCGGTTCTGCTAGCTCCAAAAACTATCACAAACAGAATTAATGAGCTGCTTCGGAGATTCCTGTGGGAGGGTGGCCGGAATAACGAGAAAAAACTCCATTTAGTAGGCTGGGATAAGATTACCAGGCCAAAAATGGAAGGAGGCCTTCAAATAAGAGACGTGGCCACCCAAAATCTTGCAATGGGAGGCAAAATTCTTTGGAAATTGATAACAGGCAGAAAAACCTGGAGCAAGCAGATTCTCAAGAAGAAATACTTTACAGGTGACAGGCAGAGATGCCTTGAAAGACCCACGAAGCTGCAAAAAGGATCCCCGGTGTTTTCCCTCTGTAAAAGAGCTCTTCCATTCTTCACGCCGAAGCTCACGTGGTCTCCTGGCAATGGGGGAAAAATCAAAATTTGGGAGGACTCAATCCTCGGGGAGCAACCTCTCATCAACTACAGTGATTTGAGCAATATCAGAGATTGGCTCCATGCTAAAAACTGCAGAACGTTGATGGACATCTCAAACTGGAATAGCGATGAGGACGAGTCTTAGGCAAGCTGGAACCTGGGCGAGCTCCCCCACGAATTAGAAGAGGAAGCGGCCTCTCTGCTGAATTTTCTACAAGGTAAATCCCCCATCAGCGCCAAAGCAAAAGATAAACGCAGCTGGGGGACTCGTTCTAGCACGTACTCTGCAGCTGAAGGCTATGTTGCGATTTTGGAGGTGCCTTGGGTCCCCCCCAATCCAGGGCCGTGGAAAGCATTATGGAACTTCGCCTCTCTTCCAAAAATCAACATTTTTATCTAGTCTGTCCTTCACAACAGCATTTTGACCGGAGAAAATCTGAAGAGCAAAGGCTGGGAAGGTCCTTCCCGGTGCCCGCTGTGCAAACAAGCTGAAGAAACCATCAATCACTTGTTTATCTCCTGCGAGTACACTAAACAGGTGTGGAATTACATGTTAGGCTCAATTGCTGTGAATTGACCTATCTCATTCAAGGAGCTGATCAGTAGCTGGATCTCTATCGCCCCGTTCCACTTTAGCAAAAAGGATACCCTCAAACTTGCGTGGATGTGGACCCTGAATTTTCTTTGTTGGAAAGTTTGGCTGGAAAGAAATAACAGAATCTTTAAGGAGAAATGCAGACCTCCGAATCAAGTGGCAATAAAAGCCAGGACCATGCTCTCTGAAGCTTTGGGCACCAAGTCTACGATCAGAAATACGGCTACCCTCTCCCCCGAAGAAGATAGCTGGCTAAAAGAGATTAATGTGAACCATAATAGCATTAAAGCTACCAATCCTCCTCAGAGGGCCCATTGGGAAATCAGGCTGGAAGAACAAGAATTCATCAAATGGAGATCAGCCCTGGAAGATTGGTGCCTATTCTTTGACGGGGCCTCGAAAGGAAATCCCGGCCAAGCTGGAGGAGGTGGCATTATTTTTGATCCTTCCGGTACCATCTGCGTGTCCTATGCCTGGGGGCTAGGCCACGCCTCCAACAACCAAGCGGAGTACCTTGCGCTGTGGCAAGGGCTGAACCAAGCTAGAAAGATGGACATCCAGAAGCTGATTATCCTTGGTGACTCTAGGCTAATAGTCAAGGCTTTACATTCCAAGAAGATGGCAGTCGAGATAGGCCTGGCCCACACTCACAGAAAGGTCACTCTCTTGCTTAAACAATTCAGAAATTATAAGGCTTACCACGTCCTAAGGAGTTTCAACAGCCTAGCAGATGCTGAAGCCAACCGCGGTACTACCCTGAACAAGGGGCAGCTTATTGTAAACGGTGAAATATCTATTCATCCGATTCCCTAAGGTTATAGAGGACTGATCTTCCTGTTCTATTGGGCATATTCCATCTTCCAACTCCATGATTCTGATCTGCTTGTCAAGCCGGAAAAGAAGTTTAGTGCAGCAGCTTTGGAAATGAATTGTACAGGCCCTGGCAGCCCATTTGCCAGTCTTTAATAAATTTTAACCGTTTCCATAAAAAAAAAAAAAAAATGATTGATTTCAGGTCAGAAGTAGAGCATATTTTAATGAGCCTGTTTGCACCCAAAATTTTGGGACGATGATAGAGGTTTGATCTAATGACAAACATTCATTTTGGATGGAAAAAAAATGGGTGGATAGCAATAAATATGACCCAAAAATTAATATGAGTGTGATTGATGGTTGTGAATTAAATGATGCATGGCGGTGACAAGCAATTGAAAAATCGCTCCTAGTTGTAGAAGCATCCAAAGGAATACTATAAGTTTTATGGTCCCATTTGGAGTAGTGGGAAGTGATGAGTCAAACATGTGGTAAAATTAGTAGTTGATATTTGTAATCTCATACAAAGTAATTAATGACTTATTCTTCTAATTTAAATGTTTGTAGGTAAGATTAACATTTTTTACTTCGATTCACAAAGCAAATCGACTTTCGTCTAAGGGGTAAAACTATAGTAGTATGATTAGAGTATGAATACGGATACGAATACTATTTGATACCAAAAAAATACGTAACCAAAAAATCCAATACCAATAAAATAGGGAAGTAGACTTCTTATATATAATATTTTTAATTAAATATACAACACTATATACAACATTTACATATAGTTAAACATACACAATATCTTTAATGAAATATTACATATCAACTATTAAATTTTAAACTAAAAAAAATCATTATTTTTTTAAATAAATTTCTTAGAACCAAAATTACTCTTTAAAAAACAAAAATATAGTGCCCTTAATGGAAGAGATAAAACTCTTACTTATTAATAATTAATAATTATTTTAAAAATAAAGTAAATAATATTTACCACTAGGTACATTTGGAATTAATTAATAAATCTTTAAATTGTGTTAGGGTTAACTTTGAATATGGGATGAGCAAGGATGCAAGTGGTTTTGGGCACATGGTTTTGGTAACCAATAAATCTAGTGTTGCTATTATATTTTCACATTTATTTTCTTTGGCATATTTTATTCTTTTAAATTGAATTAAGAAGTATGAAATTGAAAGTTAATTATTTTATAGTGTTTGAATAATAAAAATTTAGGCTTTTAAAATTATTTTTCAAAATTAACCGTATCTGATATACACATATAGATCAAATAATTTCCGTACACAAAAGACCAATACAACCGAATTGTGTTACTATGGGTAAAACTAATGTCAAAAGAACTCTCAACCAACGAATACACACAAAATGAAGTGGATGAGATTTGTTCATAAAAAAGTATATCATGGAGGGTGTATTTTTCTGTACTATTTCATTTTGAGTCTAATGGGAAAATGAAAAGAAGATCAAGCCCCAAGATAAGTATTGATCCTAAAATAAAAGGTCACTTATCTATGTCAATTTGATAATCCTTTAACATCCAATGCATTATATTATCTTTAACAACTTGATAGAACCCATATTTTATAGAAACCCTATTTTTTTTGAAAAGCTCAAAGCTCATAGGTTTTAAGATACGTTATGCTTCCCACTTTTTAAAGATATTTCTGCCAAGATTTGTTGATCTAATCCTTAATAGGTCTTTGAAGGGATAAATGGGTAGGTCTTTTTCTTTTTGGTTGGGATCCACTTGTAAATACAGGACTATTTTGAGTTTTCCTATGAAAGAGGCCGGTTGTACTATGAAAGGGTTTATTTTTATGATATTATTGCATAAGTCCTATGGTTTGTGTTCAAAATTGAAAATCAAATGGAATCATCTTAGCTATGTAACCTTTGTCATGAAGTATTTAAAATATTTATCAAGAATTTTCCATTTGCTTTGTTTGTTTTAAATTTGTGTGAGATTGATTAGAAAACAAGAACGAGATAAGAGATGTCAGTGATTCCAGACTGAAGATGGCATAAAAGACAAAACTTATTGTTACAAGGAAGGTGAAGAAAAAAAAAACACAAAGCCATATAAAAAGAAAAATAATATCATTTTAATTCTCAGAGAAATAATTGGTGTGGAATGAATATTATTAATTTATATAGCAAATATTTTAACACTAATAGAAATGAAGAAAAATAGAAGGCGAACAAGTGGCACCAAAAAGCCTTAGTATGAAATATGATCAAAGAAAATTTCCATTGTTAGTTCAAATAATTATATTTACTTAAATTGTCTATCTTTAAGGTACAAAATTAGCATGACCTAACTGAATGATAGTTGGAGCCTAGAACTATTTAGTCTAGGATGATTGTCAGGGAATAGGCGACATTAGGAAGAACTAGAGATTATCTTTAGTTTGGTGCTAGTATGGAAAACTGTTATGATGGACTTGCAAAGTTTATTCATACAATGTAGAGAATGAAAAGATGATTCATCACTATATTATTTCAATTTTTTAAAGTTTTGTTTGTTTATCATTAAACATGTTCCACGGTTGTTTTGACTCATATTAAAGAGACTCGTGTGAAAGTTAATAATTTATAAATTCATGAATTGCTTGGCATTTCATTATATATTTGTTTTTTAGTTTCTTTAAATTCCAAATTTTGTATGTTTCACTTATGAATGATATTTATTATCTCTTAGTTTTATATTAGTGAACTTTGAATGAAAAAAATCAATGAATCACTAGTGAATGTTTTCACATTGATATAATATTTAGTACTCCATTGTACATGATCTTGAGAATTAATTTCTTATGTTTCTTTATGCATGTTGTGAATAGTTGTCATATTGCAATATCATGTTGATGTTCAAAATATTTTCTGCTAAAGTTATTGGTGTTTGGGACTGCCTTTCTCCATTGATATTTTAGCTTTTAATTGCTCTATTTCAAATACTACTTGCTAGTATTTGAATTAACATCTTTACTTCTACAATTTCTTTAAGATTGATATCTTGGACAATAAGTTAAAGGTGACCTCTTAAATTTAATAAGCAGTGTGTTCATCTCTATTAACTTCTATCATACTTTTACATGAATTTTCTTTTTTTCTTTTAAATTTGCATATACAATGAACATGTTGAATAGTATATGCATGAGGGTTATCCCCTCTAGATACTAATGTTTCTTGCTAGACTAAAGCAAGTTGTAGATGCCTTGGCATAGTTTCTCAACAACCATGAACATATCAAGGAACAAAATCATACCGACATCGATCCCGGGGATTGAAGTTGAAGGTTTCTTTCCCTGGGAAATGATAAAGTCAAAGTTTTAAGTGTTGAAGGTCAAGAAGAACAAACAACAGGTTTCTTAGTAAATTTCAAGAAAAATCATTAGACGCAGAATTTCACCAAATGACTCCATTCCTTTTAAAACTCTATTGGGAATATAAACTTACTAAGAATTAAGAATACATACAAAAGGATTATGTACTTACTGAATAGTTTTTTCAATATATTTTACTCTTGTTGCTTAATATTTTGTTTCTTCTTCATGTATATTTGAAAGTAATTTTTACTTACTTCACACATTGGTAAAAATCATAGGTTTAAAACCTTATTCTCCTTCGTTCAAAAGAAAACATTGGTTCCCTCTTGTACTATAAATGTAGAAACCCTTAATCATTAATTATTGTTGTGAGTGTTGATAGATTTTTTACATCAATTTTTCCATTTGAGCAAGAAACCTTAAAATTAACTCTTCCATTCCCTAGAAAACCTTTTGTGCATTCACTGGAAAACCCTCACCCATGGGTTGTAAGTAGATACCAAGATGTGTTTGATACTTTTAAGAAGTGGAAAGCTTTGGCTAAGAATGAGACAAGAAAAAGGTTGAAATGTCTTAGATTTGATAATGGAGTATTGCAGCAAGAATTTTGACAGTTACTGTTCACACAATGGGATTCACAGAGAGAAGACAGTCCCTGGAACACCACAAGAAAATGGTGTGTCAGAAAGGATGAACAGAATGATCATGGAGCGTGCAAGGTGTATGAGATTGCATGCAGGATTGCCCTTGCATTTTTGCGATGATGCTGTAAACACTGCTGTTTATTTAATAAACAGATGGCCTTCGAGCGCTTTGGATGGTGGCATTCCAGAGGAGGCATGGACAGGTAAATAGGTAAAATACTCATTTCTGAGAACTTTTGGTTGGGAAGCATTTGTCCATATTGATAAAGATGATAGAACAAAGCTTTAGGCTAAATCCAAGAAATGTACCTTTATTGGATACAGGGTTGATGATTTTGGTTATCGCTTATGGGATCTTAAAAATAGCAAAATAATTAGGAGTAGAGATGTAGTATTCAATGAAAAGGTCATGTACAAAGATCAGTTGCAGGGAAAGAAAGAAGAAAAGGAAAACACAGATTACACAGTGCTTGATGAAATCAAAGAAAATGAAGTTCCAAAGGCACCAAAAAATCAAGAGCAGCAACAGGTACCTGAAACTACTGCAAATGTAAGAAAGTTTACTAGGTTAGGTAGACCCCTTGAACGATTCTCTCCTTCACTATATTATTTATTGATGATAGATGTCATTCTGACCACTGTGTTTATTTCAAGAGGCTAGATAACAGAAGAAATATTATCTTGTTATTGTATGTGGATGACATGCTTGTTGTAGGGTCTAATATGCAAGATATAAATGTGCTCAAATGAAAACTAGCTAATTCATTTGCGATGAAGGATTTGGGTGCTGCAAAGCAAATCCTTGGTATGAGAATAACAAGAGATAGGAAAAATCGCAAATTGACGTTGTCTTAAGGTGAGTACATAGAAAAGGTGTTGCAGAGGTTTAGAATGCAAAATGCAAAACCAGTTAGTACACCTTTATCTAGCCATTTCAAACTAAGAGGGAGATGTGTCCAGAGACACAAGAAGAAATAGATTACATGTACAGGATTCCCTATTCATCAGTGGTTGGAAGCTTGATGTATGCCATGGTGTGCACATGACCAGATATTGCACGTGCAGTGGGAGTTGTGAGCAGGTATATGAATAATCTAGGTAAAGAGCATTGGAAAGCAGTATAGTGGATTCTCAGGTATTTGAGAGGTACCACTTCACATGCATTATGTTTTGGAGGTTTAGAGACTGTTCTATAGGGATATGTTGATGCAGATATGGCTGGTGATAAAGAAATCAGGAGTAGCACCACAGGGTATGTGTTTACTGTGGGTGGAACAACAGTAAGTTGGATTTCAAAACTGCAACAAGTTGTTGCACTTTCAACAACAGAAGCAGAGTATGTTGCTGCTACAAAGGCTAGTAAGGAGATGATTTGGTTGCAGAGGTTCATGGAAGAATTGGGCAAGAAGCAGGAGAATAGTAGGCTGTACAGTGATAGCCATAGTGCCATTCATCTTGCAAAGAACTCAGCCTTTCATTTGAAAACTAAACATATACATCTTAAATATTACTTCATAAGATCTGTTCTAGATGAAGAACTGTTAAAACTGGAAAAGATACATATTAGCCAGAATCCTGCAGACATGTTGACAAAGGGAGTAACTAGAGAGAAACTGAGTTCTTGCTCGGTTTCTGCTGGCCTTCAAGCATGAAGGTGAAAATAAGAAATTTTCCAAGTCCAAGGTCTAGAGCATAGTCCAACAAGTGCAGTAGCGGTGGAGTTGCTGTGATTAGTCTCCAAGTGGGAGATTGTTGGTTGTGGAGCTTGATCTTCGATATCTAGATATATTATTCAGTTGTGTTTGTACCCTGGGTGTGTTGTACACTCATTCCCCCTGTTGTGGGGTTCAGGGGAGGAGCCCCCGAGAAATGTTTTTGGGATGTGTGTTGGCCAACAGTTTTGCGGACCCATGGTATTGGGTTAACCGTAGTATTTTCCCATGGTATTTCCCCTATAAAAGAAAGCATTGTAACACGACTATGTATGGTATTATTTTGTATTGGAAGAGAGACTATGAGAGAGCGAAGAGGAAGTGCAGTGGTTTTGCTGCAGGCTATATCCCTTCATCTTTATGGACTGTAATACAAGGACTGACAATTTCTTTGTGGATGTATTCCATCGTTTGGGTGAACCATGTTATATCTATGTCTCTTTGTAATGTGTTTAATGTGTTTTGCATCTTGTTTAATGATTTAACTGTGTATGTGTTATTGCTCTGCGGTCCTGTTTTCTAACAATCGGTATCAGAGCCAAAAGGTCTATTTGGTTGGTAACTCGTAGGAAAGAAGGGTTCCTGGTTCGAGTGGGAGCAATGGTGGAAGAAGGAAAGTTTAGGGTTGAGAAATTTAATGGCCAAAACTATCAATTATGGAAGATGCAAATGGAGGACTATCTTTACCAGAAGGATCTGTATCTACCATTGGGCGGAAAAGCAAAACAGTCGACGGCTATGAAGGATGAAGAATGGAAGGTTCTTGACAGAAAGGCACTGGGAACAATACGGCTGTGCCTGGATTTGTCAGTGTCCTTCAATATTTTGAAGGAAAAAAACAACAGAGGTTGCGATGAGCAAATTGAGTAAGCTCTACGAAAATCCCCCAGCTTCTAACAAGGTATTTTTAATGAAGCGTTTATTTAATATGAAGATGTCGGAAGGTGGATCTGTTGCTGATCATTTAAATGAGTTTAATACACTTACCAGTTAGTTAAGTTCTGTAAAAGTGAACTTTGATGATGAGGTTAGGGCTCTTCTAATCTTGTGCTCATTGCCAGAAAGCTAGAATAGCTTGGTCATGGCTGTAAGTAACTCTGTCCCTAGTTCAAACACTCTTAAGTTTGATGATGTTGTCGGTGTTATTCTTAGCAAGGAAATGTGAAGAAAAAGCACATGTGAGACATCAGGTAATGCGTTGACCATGGAGAGCAGAGGGAGACAAAACGAGAGAGGAAGGAGCCCAGGAAATCGCAACAAGTCTAAAAGGGGAAGATCCAAGTCCAGATTTAGAAAAATAGAGTGTTGGAACTATGGTAAGAAAGGACATCTGAAGAAAGACTGCCGAGCACCAAAGAAGAAAGGTGAGAGGCAGCAAGAGACTACCCAGGAAGCGAATGTAGCAGGTGATGTGTTACAAGATGCTTTGATTCTTGCATTAGATAATACTAGTGATTAATGGGTAGTAAATTCAGGGGCTTCATGTCATGCTACACCCCATAGGAAATTCTTTCATGATTATGTTCAAGGTGATTTTGGACATGTGTTATTGGGGGATGATGAACCATGTAAAATTGTTGGAAAGGGTAAGGTACAGATTAAGTTAAATAATGGAAGTGAATGGCTACTAAAGGATGTAAGGTACATTACTGCTATGAAAATAAATCTGATCTCAATAGGGAAATTGGGAGATACCGACTGTTTGTCTACGTTTGGAGAAACGTGATGGAAGATCACTAAAGGATCACTGGTAATAGCAAAAGGAGATAGGGTAGGTACGTTATATTTATGTCCTCATAATACTGATTATTCTATCTCTATGGCTTCCACAGAAATAGGTGCGGCGCTGTGGCATCATAGGATTGGCAACATGAGTGAGAAGGGGATGCAGATTATCCACTCAAGGAAAATACTTCTAGATCTAAAGCAGGTAAGTTTGGAATTTTGTGAGAACCGTGTTTATGGAAAACAGAAGAGAGTTAGATTTATCAGGGTTGGGAAACAAGAGAAGAGTGAAAAGTTAGAGCTTGTCCATACAGATGTATGGGGACCAGCTTAGGTACAATCTCTTGGTGGATCTCATTATTATGTTACTTTTATTGATGATGCAACTAGAAATACTTGGGTTTATTGCATTATACAAAAATATGATGTGTTTGATACTTTTAAGAAGTGGAAAGCTTTGGCTGAGAATGAGACAAGAAAAAGGTTGAAATGTATTAGATCTGATAATGGAGTACTGTAGCAAGAAGTTTGATAGTTATTGTTCACACAATGGAATTCACAAAGAGAAGACAGTCCCTGGAACACCACAAGAAAATGGTGTGTCAGAAAGGATGAATAGAACAATCATGGAGCATGCAAGGTGTATGAGATTACATGCAGGATTGCCCTTACATTTTTGGGGTGATGCTGTAAATACTGTTGTTTATTTAATAAACAGAGGGCCTTCAAGCGCTTTGGATGGTGGCATTCCAGAGGAGGCATGGACAGGTAAACAGGTAAAATACTCATTTATGAGAACTTTTGGTTGTGAAGCATTTGTCCATATTGATAAAGATGATAGAACAAAGCTTGAGGCTAAATCCAAGAAATGTACATTTATTGGATACGGGGTTGATGATTTTGGTTATCGCTTATGGGATCTTAAAAATAGAAAAATCATTAGGAGTAGAGATGTAGTATTCAATGAAAAGGTCATGTACAAAGATCAGTTGCATGGAAAGAAAGAAGAAAAGGAAAACACAGAGTACACAGTGCTTGACGAAATCAAAGAAAATGAAGTTCCAAAGGCACCAAAAAATCAAGAGCAGCAACAGGTACCTGAAAATCCTGCAACTGTAAGAAAGTCTACCATGTTAAGTAGAACCCCTGAACGATTCTCTCCTTCACTGTATTATTTATTGATGATAGATGTCATTTTGACCACTGTGTTTATTTCAAGAGGCTAGATAACAGAAGATATATTATCTTGTTATTGTATGTGGATGACATGCTTGTTGTAGGGTCTAACATGCAAGATATAAATGTGCTCAAAAGAAAACTAGCTAATTTGTTTGCGATGAAGGATTTGGGTGCTGCAAAGAAAATCCCTGGTATGAGAATAACAAGAGATAGGAAAAATCGCAAATTGACGTTGTCTTAAGGTGAGTACATAGAAAAGGTGTTGCAGAGGTTTAGAATGCAGAATGCAAAACCAGTTAGTACACCTTTATCTAGCCATTTCAAACTAAGTAAGGAGATGTGTCCAGAGACACAAGAAGAAATTGATTACATGTCTAGGATTCCCTATTCATCAGCGATTGGAAGCTTGATGTATTCCATGGTGTGAACAAGACCAAATATTGCACATGTAGTGGGAGTTGTGAGAAGGTATATGAATAATCCAGGTAAAGAGCATTGGAAAGCAGTATAGTGGTTTCTCAGGTATTTGAGAGGTACTACTTCACATGCATTATGTTTTGGAGGTTCAAACACTGTTCTACAGGGATATGTTGATGCATATATGGATGGTGATAAAAACACCAGGAGGAGCACCACAGGGTATGTGTTTATTGTGGGTGGAACAACAGTAAGTTTGATTTCGAAACTGCAACATGTTGTTGCACTTTCAACAACGAAATTAGAGTATGTTGCTGTTGCAGAGGCTAGTAAGGAGATGATTTGGTTGCAGAGGTTCAAGGAAGAATTGGGTAAGAAGCAGGAGAATAGTAGCCTGTACATCAACAGCCAGAGTGCAATTCATCTTGCAAAGAACTCAACCTTTCTTTCAAAGACTAAACATATACAACTCAAATACCACTTCATAAGATCTGTTCTAGATGAAGAACCGTTAAAACCGAAAAATATACATACTAGCTAGAATCCTGCATACATGTTGACAAAGGGAGTATCTGGAGAGAAGCTGAGTCCTGCTTTGTTTCTGTTGGCCTTCAATCATGAAGGTGAATATAAGAAATTTTCCAAGTCCAAGGTCCAAAGCATAGTCCTGCAAGTGTAGTAGCGGTGGACTTGCTGTGATCAGTATCCAAGTGGGAGATTGTTGGTTGTGGAGCCTGATCTTCTAGATCCAAAGATATTATTCAGTTGTGTTTGTACCCCTGGTGTACTGTACACTCATTCCACCTGCCTTGGGGTTCGTGGGCGGAGCCCCTGAGAATTTGTTTTGGGATGTGTGTTGGCCAACAGTTTTGCGGACCCATGGTATTGGGTTAACCGTAGTATTTTCCCATGGTATTTCCCCTATAAAAGAAAGCATTGTAACACGACTATGTATGGTATTATTTTGTATTGGAAGAGAGATGTCACGTCCTCGTCCCTCATCCAGCGAAGAGGACGCGACCAACACATCAAAGACGGACTGGGAAAACCGCCCTATGAACATTTACAGTGATCAAATGCTGAATTTAAAAGGCTTAATAGCCATCATACAAAGATGCACAACATCACACAAGAATGCACATATGCATAATTCTTTATTCATACAGCGGAAGCAAACATAGACATTCCAGCATTTAACATCAATATAAATTAGAGAGATGAAGTAACCAGCAGCACTTATCTTTTGATGAAGAATTCACCCGCAACCAGCTACGTCGCTGCAACGTTCCACCCAACCATAGGCCAGCATGCTCATCAGTCTCTCAGCAACGCTGCCACCCCCAAGCTGGGCATGATTCCTCCGGAATAAGGGTCAATTGCAGGATTATACATAGCCAAGGGGCACAAACAACAACCAACACAGTTGGGTTTCATAGGCTTTCAACAGACAAGCCAAGCCAGCACAGTCCGAAGACTAACCATTGCACTCAGGCAATTACTTAGCTGTCACAGCTTAACAGGGAAAAATGAATTCTGAGTCATTCTTGGCCCTATCATGGCCAAAATGACTCTCACTCGAATTTACAACAGCCCCAAACGTAACAGTAATGACATTCACAACATGGGGAAAACTACAGCCCCGAATCTATCAGTGAGCACAACTTCCAGCCAGGAAAAAAACGACCCAATTAGCCTGTGAGACAGCCAAAAACGTGAATGGCCCTTCACAGTCAGTCGTGGATGCAAGAGCGTGGATATCAGCTCTCCATGTGCGCCCCAAACAGAAGAATACCTGTGCGTGGTTAAACAATCCGAACCAGCAAGGGAAGGAATAGACAATGGAGGCCCTGCGTGAGGAAAAACGGCTCCGTTTTTGTCCGCAGATGCACACACAACAGGAAGGAAGCGAATTTGCAGGTAGTGGGTGCTCAGCAACTCGTGGGGGAGAGGAAGAAAACCTGCGTGAGACCAAAAACGCCCCCAAAACCTGTGCGTGAGGAACCAACAGACCAAAAATCGTGGTGAGTGTAAAACTGACCAGGGAAGAGTGCGTGAGGGAGAAGAATGGGAAGATGTGGGTGGAGTGAGCAAGTGGGTAAGGCTGACATCCTGCCACAACCACCACCACTTCAGCAATAACTCCCCCAACCACCAGCTGAAGCATTAAAGAGGTTAACAAGGGAAGATGGAAAATCAACAAGGTGACAAAACATGGGTTTTTCCCCCATAACCAAGGTTTGACATCCCCCACCCCTTATCCTTTGGAATCATGCCCTTTTCATTCAACGTTGCACTGCCGTAGCTGGTTGTGGTTTATTTTAATTGATGTGCGGATTTACATGATGCCGAATTAAAATGTGCCGGATAGCACGACATACCATTGGCAATTATCCCCCATTGCCGAAACATACACAACCAAATCGATGGTGGGGATTTTGCCTTGAGCTCCTCACCACGATTAATTACAATATATACATCATGCAAACGGGGTCAAAACCGGGGACATCACATTCCCCTCCCCCTTGGAGTAACACCGTCCTCGGTGTTCCATTACATATATACAATACATATACAATTGCACATCAGAATTTCAAAATTGCAGATCTATCCCACGTTCAATCATTTACTTGGAACGTTCAAGACCAAGCCTCTCGGCTTCCATGGAATTTTCCTGCTGGTTCTCAGCTTCTTGCTGATCCTGAAGTTTAGGAACTTTGCGGCTATCGCCTTCATCATGCTCCCTCATTGGGCAGTCCCGGCGTAAATGATGTCCTCCGCATCTCCAGCATCTCACTGGCTGCTTCATCTTTACCTGCTCAATTTCCTTTGAGTCTTCATGCCTGGACCGTTTCTTATCGGGTCGCTTGGACAATTGTCCCATTGCTGATCCACCTTCCTTTCCTTTGCCGATTGCTCCCAGAAGGATTTTCACCTCCCTTTGCAAACCAATAGAGTCTTGCAAAATCTGGTGGTTCATTTCACTCTGCCTCCTCTGTAACTTGAGCATCTCCCCAAGATTCTCTTGGGTCTTGGCAATCATTTGAAGGAGACTTCCAGCCAAGTCCAACAACTTTTGATCTGCTGCCATAATCAACGTGCACCACCTGGTTTCACTTTTCTCACCTGTGGAATGCACCATTGAAAGTCTATCAGACCAAGCATAATATAGATATCAAAATCAGTTAGTTAATTACCCAATTGGCATGACAGTTCAAGTTCCATTAAGGAAACTTTCATATTTTTCATGCCTTTCCCCAACAGGCACATGAGCTCCTTCATGTCCATTCTTGGGCAGGGAATTAACCATTCCAACATTCACAAATTTGCTTAAGCAAATACACACATTTCATTCACAATCATACATGCATTCAACAATCCTGTGTTTTCACAATGCATAAACATATATAAATATATATATAATTCAAAAGGCAAGAGAGAGCAGTAAGAGTTTTTCTCCTCTTCGTTTTGTTCCATCCTGGAACCCTCGCCATCGTAGTGGCTTTTCATGCTCTCAGCCTCTTTCACTTCACCGTGAATGCTGGACCAATCCTTCTTGGTCATGACACTTAGTGTCTTTGGTCTATTCTAGACCTCTAAACCATGGAGTTTCTCCACATGGTTTGTCTCGACTGCTAGGACTCCCCCGTCTCACTAGCACCTTTTTCATTGCCGCTCATTTTGAGCTTTCCAGGACAGTCATATGTCCACATGCACCTCTAGGATGCTCTCATATTCCTTGCTTCCAGCGATACCTATATCCAAACATTGAATAAATTCACATGTTTAGTTTATCCTCATTAGTTTTACCTCTTAAACAAGAGCTTAAAACATCATAACCAAATCATATACACATGTATATTCATAAGCAAAATAATCCAATACTTATCTGTATTGTGCATTTCCTCATTTGTCCACAGGATCCTGATTCGCTTTGCAAGCCTTGGGATCGCCTATGGACTTAGATTTTAGGTCAGCACGCCGGCTGCTCCACAACATCAAATAATTAATGTCCAGCCAGTACATAACCATGTCAACTGGGATTGGAACTTTATCATGACCATTTCCAGGTCTAGGATCTACTATGGATCCTTAGGCATATCACAGCCCATCATACACTTATGTCAACAATGACACATACACTTATATCAACATGCACTTATACCAACATACACTTATATCAACCATTTACCTTTACCTTTAGCCTGTAAACACAAGCAACAAAAGCAATACAAGCAAACTCATCAGCATCATTGCTCTAAAACTGTAATCACATTTCATATCATTCACTATCAAATATGGAGACACCAGGAGTGCGTCCACTCCCCAGAGTGTAATCAATATTGAAACCCTTTCATGACTCAACATCAGAAAAGTGTGCACTCTTCTCCGACGTGTGCCATGTAGGTCCTATCCATACTCAAGCAATCAGTCATCAGAGAAATAAATCAAAACATGTTCTGCATATGGAATTTAATAATTAAACATGCATATTCATAGCAAGGGTTACAGAACACTTATCCATTTGCCGTCGCAGTATGCCTTTGTATCGGTTAGGCACCGTCAAGGAGTTGAGAAAACTGAATGCTAAGCTGGTGAGCTCGCTGCAGAGCTAGGAACACCTACACCAGAACTAGCCTGACTTCTATAACACCCACACACACCCAGCACAAGGAATCAGTCCCTTCTCTGCTACTCAGTCCCTCAGGCCCTGCATTCCCCTCTAGTGCTATCCCGGGGTTGTGGAGAAGAAAGTCAGCCCTCTAGCTCTGTCTGTGTGGTTTCCAATCACCAAGTTTAAGCAAACCAAGCCCCCATCCCTGCTTCCTGTTTAAGTTTCATATCCACACATGTCCCACCGACATACCATCTCACTCATGTTATTACCAAACATGCAGTGTAGATGGGACATTTCAAAATGCCCAATGGCGTTTCACCCGAAACCCATTTCCAAGATAAGGGAAAACCTTCCCATGAAGTTTGGCTTCTGCAGGCCATCGCACATGGTCTTCCTGCAGTGTGTACTCCTGACACATTCATCAAATAGCCAAACAGTCAATCATTACCTGATACCACAATCCAAATTGATAGTTCCATAACCAAGCAATGACATTAGAGATCGAGTTCAATAAGAATTTGCGATTCTATCTACTACATAAATTGACTTGCTCAATTGTGGGTTTCCCGTAAGCAGCACTACTATGCTCATTATAATCTTATGGTTACTATCATAACATGAATACCCACTTACCATGTGTCCCTCCTGACACAATCTCACACAAGCCAACAATGATTAGTAGCCGTTAGTACCTCTTAAATCCAAAATCCACAATCCGAATTTAACAACCCGTACCAACTAATTTTCACAACCATGAGACTTTTTCTCATAAATGGTAGATTTTGGCATCGGTCAGGGTCTTACCTCTCACTTCCATGCTCGAATAATCTACCTGAAACATAAGCTTCAAACATCCAAACACAAGCTTATGCAAGCCAATAGTGACCAGTGGTTGTCAGCAATATTTGAAATTCACAATTCAAATTTTAACAAGCTCTTTCACATGGTAGATTCTGGCATTGGTCAGGGTCTTACCTCTCAATGCCGGACTCGAAATAATCTACCTGATACATGAGCTTCCATCAACCAAACACTTGGTAAGTATGGACGCATATACTATCTCATTGCTACAACCATCACTGAAGCATTTTCAGAATTTATAAAATTCAAATACTTCAAAGGTTAGTCACATCGGTGTTCTCAAAGCTCATTTACTTTATGCAATCATTATCATACTAACATTGCAAGGTATAGTCATATCATTCATGCAATTTAAATGAAGTGATTAGATACTCCTTAATTCACAAGCGTATCATTCATACCACCTTGCTCTTCAATAGAGCATTTCTGGCAGCCAATTGATCATGACTATCTTGCATTCATAGCAACCTCTGAAACAGTTCCAGAATTATCATTAATTCACCATTTGAGCCATTAGTTCTCCATAATATCACATGCATTCATCTCAATGCATTCATGCAATGCATCACAACATTGCACCTACACTTATGCAATCAGTCATTCACACCCTTCATAGGCATGCATCCAATGCATAACAACAAGATTCATAAAATATTTC
>LPNX010216376.1:5112-32697 GCA_001517045.1 Pseudotsuga menziesii | reverse complement strand
TTGGTTCAGGAATACTATGCATTCAACCATACCATGGCCTAACCATGACTACCTCATATAGGATGCATTACTATAATCAATATCATTAACATGTATAGGTAGGACACCTTTCTTCATTCCAACATCCACATGGTATGAGGTCTCTTACCTTTACCATTCCATGGAATTTGCCATAAGCAAACTCTTACCTGCATGGGTCTCACTTACACCCTTGACATGACCAATGTAGTGGTCCTTTGCAGGAGATTGCAGCATTTGCTCACCAACTATTGTCATGGACTTGTTGCCTATCCCTTCTCCATAGGGTTGCTGGTTTCATTCCTCAGCATCAGCAACATATTCATCCGGGTCCATGTCATCGTTGGTTTGTCCACTAATGCCAACATCAAAACAATGATTATCATCAGTGGTTCATTATACATATATATATTCCAATATTCTTACCAATCATGCAATATCCTATGCATGCAATACATGTTCTCATGCAATTCAAGCATAAACTTAGGAAATGTAGTTAAAATAAGCAAGATAGGGTTTAATGAAAGCTTCCCTTTCAATTCCCTCATCTTCTCATGGAATTCCTTTTCCACACAGCAGCTGATTGACTTCATAGTCCTTGCTGCCCTTGGGCATGCAACTGTCCAGATTTGTCCATTTGATGACAGCGGTCATCATTAGCACTTTTCTGCTCCATGCTCAGATTCCGGTCACTTATCCTTGTTCCCCACTGGATAAGATTTCCAACGCCTGTTCCCATGCTTCATTCTGATCTCGGATGTGAAAACCACACCACTTCCAAGAATGAAGACTTTCACTAATCTCGGCACTTTCATTACACTACTGCAAAGTAGAATTTTCACATTCTTCCAATGATCTCAGAGCCACTTTGGCAGCTGCATTTTCAGCATCCTTCTTGTCCTTTGTGAAAATCCCTCTGATTCAAACTCTTGCCCAAAACACAGGATTTTCCTTCTCACAAGAATGACTGTCTCAAGGGACGACGGGGGTCAAGGGCAGCGCCCTCGTTTTTTTTTTTTTTTTTTTTTTTCGTAAATTGTTGTTTTTCGCGCAATCTGGCGCATTAGATCACTGCTTCATTTCTCATTTTCAGCCCTGAAATTTCACTGAAAAACAGCTGAAAAATCCTTCTCAAAACAGTTGAAATCGGCTCCTGGAACCAATCTCGCAGCCGCTGAATCGGCTCCCAAATCAATCTCCCAACCGCAACGTCGGCTCCTTTCCCATTCTTTCCTCTGCCGAATCGGCTCCTAGACCATTCTGTCTTCCACAGAATCGGCTCCCCGGAAACTCTATCCTTCCGCAACGGCGGCTCCCTAGAAGTTCCAACCCTTCCGACGTCCGCTCTTCCTTGGACGAACTTTCCACATCGGGCGTCGGCTGACTCTTGGATCGGAAGTCGGATGTCTTTCGCTTCCACAATGGTGGCTCACCCGGACCCTTCCTTCTTCTGTAGAATCGGCAACCGAAACCTTTCCGCAGCCGCAACGTCGGACGGAGAACTCCACCAACTCGTCCGCAACAGCGAACGCCCGCTTCGCCGGCTCATCCGCTTTGACACTTGCAACGTCGGATGTCGGCTGACTCTCGAAACATCGGGCGTCGGCCAACTCTCAGAACATCGGACGTCGGACCATTCTCCATTCCGATCGTTCCGACACTTAAAAATTTTCAATTTTCCAAAATTTCTTCTTCGTCGGCAATCGGATGACTCTTGGATCGGACGCAGGACCGCTTCGCCATCCGCAATGGCGGACAGAAGACTTTACCAATCCTTCCGCAACAGCGGAATTTCACTTCCTCCAATGGCCCGACCGTTCCATACTTAGCCGGATTTTGAAATCCTTCTGCGGCGTCGGCGATCATACGGATCTCGAGTCGGATGCGAGATTGCTTCGCCGTCCGCAACGGCGGATGGAGAGATCATTGTCTCACCCGTAATGACAGAGGTCAACTCCGTGAACCTTTCTGCAACGGTCGCACGGGGAATTCATGAAACCTTCCGCAACGGCGGACAGGAACTTCGTGAAACCTTCCGACTATTCCAATACTTAGGCAAAAATTTGAGCTTTCTTTTCGCGCGTCGGCCGTTGGAACACTCTCTGCATCGGAAGTCGGATGATTCTTACGTCGGACGTAGATCACTTCGCCGTCCGCAACGTCGGTCGGGGGGACTTCACCCATTCGTCCGCAACAGCGGATGTTAACTTTGCCAGTCCCTCCGTAACGGCGGAATTCCACTTCCTCCAGTGGTCCGACTACTCACACTTAGCCAAATTTTCTCCAAATTTGTTTGCTCACTGCTGTTCTGCTGGATAGAGAAGGTAATTCTACCTTCTGTCACTACACCTTCTTGGCCCATAGAGGCCCACTGCTGAAACCCAGCGCTCTGATACCACTCTGTCACGTCCCCGTCCCTCATCCAGTGAAGAGGACCCGACCAACACATCAAAGACGGACTGGGCAAACCGCCCTATGAACATTTACAGTGATCAAATGCTGAATTTAAAAGGCTTAACAGCCATCATACAAAGATGCACAACATCACACAAGAATGCACAAATGCATAATTCTTTATTCATACAGCGGAAGCAAACATAGACATTCCAGCATTTAACATCAATATAAATTAGAGAGATGAAGTAACCAGCAGCACTTATCTTTTGATGAAGAATTCACCCGCAACCAGCTACGTCGCTGCAACGTTCCACCCAACCATAGGCCAGCATGCTCATCAGTCTCTCAGCAATGCTGCCACCCCCGAGCTGGGCATGATTCCTCTGGAATAAGGGTCAATTGCAGGCTTATACATAGCCAAGGGGCACAAACAACAACCAACACAGCTGGGTTTCACAGGCTTTCAACATACAAGCCAAGCTAGCACAGTCCGAAGACTAACCATTGCACTCAGGCAATTACTTAGCTGTCACAGCTTAACAGGGAAAAATGAATTCTGAGTCATTCTTGGCCCTATCATGGCCAAAATGACTCTCACTTGAATTTACAACAGCCTCAGACATAACAGTAATGACATTCACAACATGGGGAAAACTACAACCCCAAATCTATCAGTGAGCACAACTTCCAGCCAGGAAAAAAACGACCCAATTAGCCCGTGAGACAGCCAAAAACATGAATGGCCCTTCACAGTCAGTCGTGGATGCAAGAGTGCGGCTCTCAGCTCTCCATGTGCGCCCCAAACAGAAGAATACCTGTGCGTGGTTAAACAATCTGAACCAGCAAGGGAAGGAATAGACAATGGAGGCCCTGCGTGAGGAAAAACGGCTCCGTTTTTGTCCGCGGATGCACACACAACAGGAAGGACGCGAATTTGCAGGTAGTGGGTGCTCAGCAACTCGTGGGGGAGAGGAAGAAAACCTGCGTGAGACCAAAAACGCCCCCAAAACCTGTGCGTGAGGAGCCAACAGACCAAAAATCATGGTGAGTGTAAAACTAACCAGGGAAGAGTGCGTGAGGGAGAAGAATGGGCAGACGTGGGTGGAGTGAGCAAGTGGGTAAGGCTGACAGCCTGCCACAACCACCACCACTTCAGCAATAACTCCCCCAACCACCAGCTGAAGCATTAAAGAGGTTAACAAGGGAAGATGGAAAATCAACAAGGTGACAAAACATGGGTTTTTCCCCCATAACCAAGGTTTGAAATCCCCCACCCCTTATCCTTTGGAATCATGCCCTTTTCATTCAACGTTGCACTGTCGTAGCTGGTTGTGGTTTATTTTAATTGATGTGTGGATTTACATGATGCCGAATTAAAATGTGCCGGATAGCACGACATACCATCGGCAATTATCCCCCATTGCTGAAACATACACAACCAAATCGATGGTGGGGCTTTTGCCTTGAGCTCCTCACCACGATTAATTACAATATATACATCATGCAAACGGGGTCAAAACTGGGGACATCACAAGAGACTGTGAGAGCGTGAAGAGGAAGTGTAGCGGTTTTGCTGCAGGCTGTATCCCTTCATCTTTCCTGACTGTAATACAAGGACTGGCAATTTCTTTGTGGACGTAGCCCATCGTTTGGGTGAACCACATTATATATGTGTCTCTCTATAATGTGTTTAATGTGTTTTGCATCTTGTTTAATGATTTAACTGTATATGTGTTATTTCTCTACGGTCCTGTTTTCTAACAATGGATAGGATCCTTCCACTGTGATCCCTGCATATCCCACCATAGCCCGCAGGCCCTGGATTTCCCTTAGAGGCCCCATCAAAATTAATCTTGTACACTTGGGGCGGGGGAGGAGACAATGGAAGAGGGACTAGAAGGCATGCAAATCTTCTCCTGACAACTCAAACAAGTCATTTGGGTTCTTTCAAGCCCCCAAATCTCTGCTATGTGGGATTCCTCTGGTGGGATTATCTTATCCTGATCCTGCCCTTGCATACTTCTGATTATTGAGAGTAGATTATCCCTCACTATTGTCCATACCAAGTCTATGTCGTTGCGTTTGTCTCGAAAGATCCTACCATTCCTCTCTTTCCATATGCACCACATTGCCATGCCCGGGAAAGCTTCCCACACCATCTGAATGATTTAATTATTGAATTCTTTCGGGCTTCAATCACTCAGGGTTTGGGATGGGTGTCCTCTCCTCCTGTCACTTCATTGGAAACCTATTGCACCTTTATCCCATATGACAGAAGCAAAGGGGCAACTATCAAGGAGGTGGCCCGTGGTTTCCTCCTCCTGATAACATAGGCAGCACTGAGATGACCCCTGTATACCTCAACATCGGAGGTTTTCACTGGTAATATTTATTCCTTTGACCACCAACTAGATGAAGAGGGAAACTTTTGGCCATTGGTTCACTATCCATATCTTCCTCCACATACCTTCTTCGCCCCCCTGCGGGCCGATCTTGAAATTGTAGGCTTCCTTTATACTAAATGAGCCTTTCTCCTTGTAACCCCACCTTAAAATGTTCGGGCCCTCCTTGAATCTTATGAATCTCTGGTGAAGTTCCTCCTGGAAGGATCTCCATTCCTCATCACTCATTAGGTTTGGTTTTGTTGTGAATTCCCACTGTCGCTGCCCTTCCAAGTTTCGTATTTCCCAAAATTGGCTCACCTTCTCCTTGCCTTCTTCAATGGTTTTTTCCTTTATATGTCACCATCTTGGGTCCATCCCTAACTTGGGGAGATGATTCCAAGAATCCTCCCAGAACTTGGTCGTTCCCCCCCCACTATCTTCTAGAAGCTATAGTATTACACAAAGTGTCGCCCTCTTAAAGCTTTCAACCAGATGGGAGAGCCATTCAACTCCTCGTTGTATCTGATCAATTGTTGTTTGGGCCTATCCCGAGTATATTTGATGTGCCAGAGTCTTTCCTATGGTTCCATTGAGTGAGTTACCCATATCCACTATATTTTCAGTCCCTGGACCTCTGCCATGAGTTCTGGATCCCTTAACCCTAGCCCCCCCTGCTCCTTTGGTTTGCGGATTCCTTCCCAACTGACCAAGGAAAATTTTGCTTTCTCTTCCCTGCTGCCCCAAAGGGAATTCCTTTGCATACCTTGAATAATCCACAGAACTAACTTTGGGGCTGAGAGAATCGAGAAGAGGTATATGGGCATATCTTGCATAACCTCCTTTACCAAGATCAGGTGGCTTGGAAGATTTAAAGGACGGAGAACCCAACTGGAGAGATTTTGTTTCATTTTGTCTAGAAGATCCTGCCAGGAGACTTTCTTCAGCTACCCCACCCCCAAAGGTATTCCGAGATATTTGGAAGGCATTGTCTCTTTCGAGAATCCTGATAATGTTCCTCTGGGTGATTATGTCTGTGTTCATGAAGAAAATTTGGGACTTATTGAGATTGAATGTGAGGCCCGATGTCCTGGCAAAGAGGGTTAAGAACATTTTGAAGCTTCTCACTTCTTGGACTGAAGGGTGCCCCATGATCATGGTATCATCAACAAATTGATGATGAGTCTGCGCATCCATACCTTCCTGTATTTTTATTCCCCTTAGCTCCCTGTTCTCAGCTTTAGTCTTAATGAGATGGCTCAAACCCTTTGCCATTAGAATGAAGAGGAAGGGGGAAAGGGGATCCCCTTGTATAATACCTTTGGACACCTGGAAAGCACGGGTAGGGGAGCCATTTAGGAGGATTCTAAAGAATGGGGTTATGACCAAGTTCATGACCCATTCTATCCATCCTTGACAAAAACCGTAGGCCTCCATCATTTTCTCCATAAATTGCCAGCTTAGTTTGTCAAAAGCTTTTGCTATATCCAACTTTATCATCATTCCTGGCCTCTGAGATATTTTCAGTGAGTGGATCACCTCATGAATGAGGATGACTCCATCCAAGATCTGTCGACCTTCCACAAACCCATATTGCTCTGAGCATATTAGGTTGGGTAGGAGGGGTTTTAGCCGGTTGGCTATCACTTTAGATATGATCTTGTAAATTACATTGCAGAGGGTAATTGGACTAAATTTGTCTGGACTGTCAGCTCCAGCCTCCTTGGGGAATAGAGTGAGGAAGGTTGCATTAAAAGCTTTTAGAACCCCCTTCTTGTCTCTAGATTCTTCTATGATTTCAAAGACCTCCTCTTTGATGATATCCCAAAAGTAGTGAAAGAAATTTGAGGTAAAGCCATCAGGACCAGGAGCTTTCCCCAAGGCCATTTGGTTGACTGCTTCCTCAACCTCCTGCATGGTCACTGGCTTGGTCAGCAACTCATTATTCTCTCTCGTTATAGACCTTGAAATTAGGTGAGTGATCCTCTCTATATCTCCCCCTCTATCATCCCTATCTTCACTGAGGATCTCAGATAAGTGCTAGGTAAGTTTTTCCTCTATCTCTCTTCTGGTCTTTATCATACTACCATTAGCCTTTCTGAGCTTCTGGATTCTCGAGCTACTCCTGTTTTGAATGACCGAGTTATGGAAAAACTTTGTGTTTCTCTCGCCCCCCTAAAGCCATTTTAATCTTTCCTTTTGCTTCCAAAATATTCCTTCCTACCTCTCCCTTGCTTCTAGTTGACCCCATAGGTCATTTTTTTTGGCCTTCATGTCCTCATTCCATCCATTATCCATTCTCTCTCTATTTATCAGATCCAGTTCACTTATCAACCTCTTTTTATATTCAAAGATATTACCAAACTCTTCCGTATTCCATGTGCGAATTTTGGCTTTTAGGGATTTAAGCTTCTACTGGAAACAATACATATTGGTCGCAAGAGGGGGAACCAACTCCTGCCATCATTGAGTGACTCGTTCCTTAAATTCCTTATGTTCCATCTGGAACTGCTCAAATCTGAATGGTTTGCTCAGTTTGGTACTGCACCAACCCCAGTTGAGACATATTGGCCAATGATCAAAACCAGCCACCGAGAGTACAACTGCCATTATTTCTCTTGTACTGTGAACAATATTTTTCTAAACCAGGAATCTGTCCAGCCACGATACCACCAGATGATCCCCTCCTCTCTTATTGTTCCAATTAAACCATCCATTTCCTATCTCCAGATCAACTAAGGGGCTTCGAGCCAAGAAATCATAGAAATTTTCTTGATACTTGTCTAGAAATTGTCTCCCCCCCTTCTTTTCCTCCAAGTTAGCTATGAGTTTAAAATCCCATCCTATTAGCCAATTCCCAGCCTTGGCTTGCCCTTTGACCCAATCGAGGAAATCTATGAAGGCCTGTTTCTCCGGGAAGCAACTCGGACCATAGATATTCCCTAGCGATCCTTTCACACTAGAGCCCAAAAGATAAAAGTCAGCCATTAATGAGAATTTGTTAGCTCACCAACTTGAGAGTTCCACCACTCTAGGTTTCCATAGGATTGCAATACCACCTTCTTGTCCCACAACATCTAGGGCCATTAACTAACAACCTTTCTAGATCTTGTTTCTGATTTTCTCCAGACCCTCAAAGCTACACTTAGTTTCTTGAAGAAACAAGATGTATGGCTTTTCCTGCCTATTTAGAGCCTTCCACTTCCTGGGGTTTCTGCACCCTCTAATATTCTAGGATATAAGCTTCATTGGCACACCTTACTGACTTCAGAGAATGCCACCCATATTGTGGGATACTGGCCTGATTCTATGAGTTTAACCCCAATTGCAACTATACGTTACTTGTTTTTTTTCCTTCCCCTCATGAGCTCTTCTTCCGATGATTTCCTTTTACTGCCTTTTTGTGGATCCTTGTCTATCCCTAGATCCTAATGGGCCCCCGTTCTGATGATAGCTTCCTGGAGAAGCTCGATCTGACACTGCGGTACATATCCCTTTCCCTTCTTTCTACATTCTTCCTCGATCACGTCCAGGTATAGCTCACCAAGTTCCATTTCTTCCCCCTCATCCTCCTCCATAACTTCCATCTGAGTCTTTAACTCCTTCCTCCTAGGGCTCTCCAGATTCCTTCTCCTTGCTATTATCTGTATTTGGCTTTTCCTCCCCTAGCATCTCAAAGGGGTTGGTGGACCGATGGGTTTTTGCTGTCGGTTCCCTCCTGGATTTGGATGACCCTCCTCCCTTGTTCCTTTGCCTGGACTTAACCTAAGTGAATCCATCTTTCTCCCCCTCTCCTTCCTACTTATGACCAAGAATTCCTGCTTCTGTTTTCAGTTTAGGGCAATCCCTTCCCAGGTGACCATATTCATGGTAGTGCCTGCACAAAAAAGGCAACTGTTCATAATCTATAGGTTGAATCCATTCCTCGTCTTCCCAGTTTAGGAAAATGGATTCTAGGAGATCTTTGGATAGGTCCAGGTAAACACAAATCTGAGCAAAATATGTATATCGTTGAAACCTAGTTTTCTCAGCCACCTTTATAAATTCCCCCAAGGTGTTCCTAATATCCTTCAAGGTCTCCAGATCCTAGTATTCACCTAGAAGTGAAAATAGGCGAATCCATACTGGGGCTACCATCATGTCTTCTGTTTCTGGGTTAAAATGATCTCTCCATGGCCTCAAGTACAGACTGACCGAGAAGAAAAAATATGGAACTCCTTCCAAGATTCGATCCCTGTATTCCTGATTGAAGAATATTATGGTGAAAAAGCCCTTGGATCCAAGCTGTAAGTCATAGTGGCCAGTCGGGTTCTACACACTGCTGATCCACCGTACCAGATCTCTTTCTTTAGGCCATACTCCCACAAATTTTTTGATAAGGGCCTTCTCCTTCCACAGCTCGATCTTTCCTCTCACCTATTCTAATCTGATCTGAATCATTGGGATCGATGAGGCCTTCGAAAGACAACCCCCCATGCAAGATCTTTTAGCTTTCTACTCCCCCTCCTTCTTGCTTCCCATGCCCACTCCTCCATTCCCCGAGGCAGTGTTCTGGGGATCAAGATATGCCATGATCAGCCCCAGGGGGGCTCGCAGGCTGCCTCACCCTGCGACCTTCCCATTGATATACGCTGCCTCCACACTCTCACGCTGATCCGCTAAGAACCCTAACTTGCACCCTCACAATTAGTTCAGTTAGCGCTAGTGATGCGTGACCAATGCATGGATGCATGTGGATTAGGTGCCTTTGCTCACCTACCACTTCAATTAGACTTAGTTAACTATTTATTACTGGTTGTATGATTTTTTTAGACATGGAGTTAGCTATTTGGACTCCGATATTGATTGAGACATCCTAATTTAGCTAGTCAGTTAGGTACAGTCACATCTAGTGGGGAGATTCAAATTCATCCCTAATTGATTCGAATTATTTTTCGATGTAAACTATTGTAACACTAGATTCAATTAATGACAATGATACTGTAATTATCTGAGATATACTCATATGTTTCCTATGTGGTTTGTTTTTGTTCAGTGTGTATCTTCATTCTCCTTTTACTGCAATAATAATTCTTGGACTCATTGCTTGAAGATATAAATGGCACACCAATTTTAACATGGTATTAGAGCCATTTCAAGCAGGATTCATGTTTGTTTCTCTCCATTGAACATCATAAGAAATTGTGTTTCCATAGAAGTCCCCAATATCGATTTTCTTCCTCTAAATTTATTCAGAGTGGCGGTATTGGCATGACAGACCCTGAAAACATGTTCATGTCGAGAGGAAAAGGATGATTCTAATATAGTTCAAATGTTTTAGTGTTTTGCAATGAAAATCTATAGGTGCTACGTAGCTTGTGTGAATATTTGTGATCTTTCAATTGGAGAATTATGGAATCTATACCTTCTACTCCTCAGATCCTTACAACCTCCAATTATCTTGATGAGAGGGATAATATGCAGGTTTCCTTGTGCAACAAGGGATACTTCAGGATAATACTTGGAAGGGAGGTTGAGCCCCATCATCTAGTTGAGAGAAATTTTTTTCTAAACCGCTTAGATGAATATTTCAATTATCTATGCACTCATTATATATCTACAGATCTCCTCTTCCACCTTGAAGGGTTGAGGACACCTAGAGAATCCTAGGAGAAGCTTGAAGAATTGTTTGGAAAACAAGATGAGCTTCGGGGACACCTACAGGAGAATGAGCTGGTAGCCTTACATCCCATCAGTTTCGAGACTATTGAGAAATTATTTACTAAATTTGAGTCTCTTGCATTTCAATGCAGATAGTGCGGAATAGAAAGGAAGGATGAGAAAAATGTGCTCTCCATTCTCAGCAAACTTAGCCCTGAGTATTCTGTATTTGTTTCTATATTTCATTCCAAGCGGGAAGGCTTCCTCGGTTGGAAAATTCCTTCACTTGATTCCTTTTCCGAGTCCTTAATCAAGGAGCAAGAGAATTTGATTCGAATGGGAGTCATCAAGACCTCCAAAGATCAGGATCTCCTAGTAACTAACTCTAGTAAAGCGCAAGACAAAGGGAAATCAAAGAAGGAGCCTAAAGAAGTTGATTCAAAGCCTAAATAGAATCGACAGACTTCCGAAAGAGCCTCCAGCTCTACGAAAAATAATAAGTTCGAAAATAAGATGTGTCCCTATTATATGAGAGGTTTTCACCTTGAAAACTCCTGTATGAAGAAGCAAGTAGATTATCTGGCTGCCCTCCTCAAACAGAACAACATTGCTCTTCCACAAGGAGCAAAGAAATCTAATAATGGACATGAAAGGTGCCATGCTTTGAAATCTGGCATGCCTTGGTCAACAACCTATTTAATTGATTCTGGAGCATCCAACCACATGGTTGCCTCCAAGGATTTCTTCTCCACTCTCAACATCAAAGAAGGGCCCACTATTCACATGGGAGATGATTCCCAAATTCCAGCAGCAAGAAGAGCCGTCATCAAAGTGTGACATGGTGTGTTCAGAGATGTCCTATATGTGCCTTCTCTTGTAACTAACATGTTTTCTGTATATCAGATGTCTCACACTAGCTCACCAAAGCAAGTGTTGTTTGGACCTAACTCAGTAGAGATCGCAAAAATCTCAACTGGGGCGATTTTAGTGAAAGGAATTGTTGATCATGCCTCCAAGGCATATATTTTCTCTCACTTCATGCCATTCACAGTTCCATCATCACCACAACTTCCATTCGAAGCTGATGAAGGTATAAACATTCCTTCACCTCCTATTGCAGATTCAATTTCAATTCCTGACATTTCAGATTTAGATTCAGAAGAGGAGGCATCCTAGCGTGATCGAGACATTGAGCTTACACCTCAAAGGGATCCAGATCCAGATCCAACATCTACCTCATTTTAGTAGCCTAAATGGGCTCAATAGCTCATAGAAGCTGCTAGAAATGGTGCTGGAGATCCATATGACAAGAGAAGAACGAGGCCCCAGTATCATAAGGAGAGTGTTGCACTATCCCACACAGATCCTCTTCCTCCTGAGAGGTGTTTTAGCATGCTAGGGTCATATCCTTAATCCTTCAAGGAGGATTTCCATGATCCTAGATGGCAGGTAACCATGGATGAGGAGTTTGACTCGCTACATGAAAATAAGACATGGGAACTTGTCTCCTTACCTCCAGGAAGGAAGCTGGTTCAGTGAAAATGGATATACAAGACTAAGATAGTTGCTGATGGAAGCACAACCAAGTACAAGGCTCAATTGGTCGCAAAATGATACTCTTAGGTTCAAGGCTTGGACTACAATGAGACATTCGCTCCAGTAGCTAGAATGGACTCCATCAGGATGGTGTTGGCAATTGCTACTTCCAAGAGATGGGAAGTACATCACATGGATGTGAAGAGTTCCTTCCTTCATGGTGATTTGGAGGAAGAGATCTATATGAAAAAACCTGAGGGGTTTATTGATGATCCTTCCTTAGTCTGCAGACTGAGGAAATCATTGTATGGACTCAAACAAGCCCCAAGGGCACGGTACTCCAAGATGGATGTCTTTCTCATCTCTCAGAAGTTTGAAAGGTGCAAATCAGATTGCAATGTCTACATGAAGAAGAAACATGGGTTCGTACTTATATTTGTATTATATGTGGATGAATTTCTCATTACTAGCAGCTCTGTTGCTGGATTGAGTAGCACCAAGTTTGTTCTTAACAAAGCATTCACTATGATTTACTTAGGACTGTTAAGAAAATTCATTGGTCTTGAAGTAAGTAAAAAGAATTCGGGAATCATTATGTCACAGTCCATGTATTGATCAGATATGCTTAAGAGATTCCACATGGAGGATTGCAAGGCATCCCCCTGTCCCTTTCTATTGGGCATCAGACTTGAAGAAGGTGGTTCCACACCTTTGGTGGAAAACACTCTCCACAGATAGCTCATTGGGAGCCTCTTGTATCTCATACATTCAAGACTGGAAATATCCTATGATGTGAGTGCTGCTTCCAGATACATGCAGGAGCCACATGATCTGCACTAGAAGGAAGCAAAGAGGATCTTTCACTATGTGTAGGGTACTATAGATAATGGGATCCACTATGCAGCTGGAGCACAACTGGATTTCACAGGCTTTATAGACTCAGACTATGCAAGAGATGGAAATGATAGGAAATCCACCTCAGGTTTTGTATTCATGATTGGATTTGGGTCAATTTGTTGGTCCAGTAAGAAGCAAGCAGCACTTGCACTCTCTTCAGTAGAAGCAGAGTATATGGGAGCTGTGAATGTAGATATTCAGGCAGTTTGGCTACATGGCATATTGATATAATTTGAGATTCATACTTCATCTACAGTGGATCTTTATTGTGACAACTAGAGTACAATCAAAATTTCCAGTGATCATGTTCATAAGCAGAGGACAAAGCACATAGAGGTTCACATGCACTACATTCGGGAACTGGTGCATGACATAACTATCACACTGCACTACTGTCCAACGGAGGATCATATTGCAGATATTTTTACCAAGTATTTTACCAAAAAGAGATTTGCCTTTCTCAGGTCTCTTTTAGGCATTAAGGCTTGATTCTCAGTTCCTATTTTGAGGGGGTTTTTTTCCCAAGAGGTTTTCCCCTATTACATCGGCTATATTATGAATCATTCCTGTCTTTTAGATTGTATTTGGGTGACTTATGGCCTTGTTTCTAGGGCCCACAGTTGCCCAAGTTAGGATTCAGGGGGGGTGTTAGGATTGTTAATCCTCCCTTGACCATATTGTCTATTAGATTATTTATCCTAACTTAGGAGTCTTTATTAATTAATTGGGTCCACTTGGCCTAATGGGGCCACATGTACCAATTACTAGAGGATAAATGACACTAAATGCACTTGCATGCATTAGTTTAGGCACCTCCTAGGTCAATCCCTACATTTTATGATCCACTAGGAGTCCTGGCACCAACCTCCTTTAGTCAATTGGAGTTGGGACTAGTTAAGCTTAGTTAGTTTCCAGTTACATTCAGTTAGATCACAATCAGTTCAATTAGCACTAGTTGTGCATGGCTGCATGTGGATTAGGTGCCTTTGCTCACCTACCACTTCAGTTAGAATCAGTTAATTGTTTACTAGTAATTGTATGAGTTGTTTAGACATCTAGAGTTATCTATTTGGACTCTGATATTGACTGAGAAATCCCGAGTTAGCTAGTCAGTTAGGTACAGTCACATCCAATGGGGAGATTCGAATTCATCCCTATATGATTCAAATTGTTTTCCTATGTAAACTATTGTAACACCAGATTTAATTAATGACAATGATACTGTAATTATCTAAGCTATATACTCATCCATTTCCTATGTGGTTTGTTTTTGTTCAGTGTGTATCTTCATTCTCCTTTTACTGCAATAATAATTCTTGGACTCATTGCTTGAAGATCTAAATTGCACAACAATTTTAACAAAAGGTCAATTAAAAAATGATAAAAATATGTTCTCCTTCCTCATGAAATACTTTTATTAACTTCTTGAGGCCTCCTAAGGTTGAATTTATCTCCACGGGATTCATCCAACTCATCTTAGTGGTTTAGTAACTCTCATGACACTTGAATTCCTCTTCATACTCCAATTTTTTCCCCAATTCGAATGGTTTCCTCTAAATACGAAATTCTACCTATTGGAGGCTATTTTTATCCTTGTCATGTCATATTTTTCATACTTCATCAATCAGGTATGATTTTTTCATACTTGTCATAGAATCTTCGATCATTTGTTGTCATAGGGTGCATAGAATCTCCTTCCAAGTGGCACACCTTGTCTTCTAGTCTCTTTCTCTTCCATGGGAGTTACCCTCCTTTACCAATTCAAATTACTTGGATATTTCTATTATATTTGACACCACATAACCATCCAATAATGTTACATTACCCATGTGTTCGAATTTGAATGAATATCATGCCAATTGTGCAGGGAATCTAGTCACCCAAAGGCTCCACAAGCTTCCAAGTGTCTTCATGAACCCATGCCACCTTGTTTTATTATAATTTATCATTTATGTGACCCATTTAAATGTGAATATGGTAAAATAAAGTTATTTTGGGTCCCATATCCCCTTATTACAAAATTTATGTCTCCATCTCAACCTAGGGAACTAGTAGGTTGGTGAAACATTATTTGCAAATAGTCTTATTTGGAAATGATTTAATTGGGGATATGACAATCTTCCCCACTCAATATTTCTTTCCCTTAAGCAATGCCAAGTTTTTATGCTGCAAATTTTGTTCATATTCCCAAGTGGCATCCTCATTTGGTACTCCTTCCTTTGCACCAAGTGTTGTCTTATGGTTCTGCTCATTAATTTTCTTTAGCTACAATTTGAGTAGTCGAACTCATGTATTGCAATTTTGTGTTCCCAAAAGTAATTAGATGTGGATTGTGAATATTGGTATATCCTATAACATCACCACTAACACCAAAAGGATTAATCAAATCCATAAAAACCAAATTTGCACAATAATCTTTACCTCCATATTTTGGAAACCTTTTTCTGAACTTTCACCCCTTTTTGCTTCTATATAATTCTTTGAAGTTGGTATTGAGTTACCAAAATTTGAGTTTATTAAGATTCTATGAAAATTTTAGAGAGGAACCACCATGCTTGTTTCTACACTACTCTGTTTGCAATCATCTTCTCAAGTGGTGACTAAATCTCCAATGTTGCTTGTTGTCCCCAAAATTCAAACCAATGAGACCAAAAATGATCCTGATACATGCATGGTGTGAAATGTCTATGACGGAATTCCATGAACACAAAACATGTGAAAATTGAATCCATATCTCAAAAGGTATCCCACATAGGAAACTGGAACACTACTCTGCAAATATGAACTCAAACAACTAAAGGTTGGTTTGCTTTCTCAAACCAGCAATTGAACCGCTACTCCAAGTGAGATGAAACCAAGCAATGCCAGGATATAATTGTTTGTATTGCACCCTTCCAAACATCATGAGTACAAATATATATCATGAAAGTACATAACAACATCATAAAAATGTACATCAAGAAGGTACCTCTTCAAAAAATCATGAAAATGTTTGTACATCCAAGTAAGTATATCATCATGTGGCTCATACACACACGCATCAAGTATTATATCAGAGCTTCCCCAATGAAATAGGTGAGGATCCCATGTCCTATAATGCTTCTCCAAAATATTGTAATATGCATCAAAATAATAATCATCCAAGTGTTCTTTCATCCAAAAAGTGAATGAAGAACCTCCACCAAAATATGAACCAAATAAGGATCAAAGAAAGCATGAAGACTTCAAGTGGCTCAAAGAAGTCTCATCAATACACCACGGAGTATGTATATCATGATGAAATAAAAAAGGATGTTTCTTCCAATAATAATGTTATTCAATCATATATCTCTTCTCCCGAGTGTGGGATGAACTTCCTCCAACATCAAATGGGCTAGTCAAGGAGCAAGGAGATCACGAGTCTCCAAGTGACTCAAGTGAACATCATAGGTGAACCCATGTAGATGTGTATCATCATAATGTAACAAATGATTTAAAAAAAAAATGTAAATAATATGGTTCTCTAATAATTTCATCATCAAAAGTAGAGGTAGAAGTTTCATACTCCTCATGTGGCACCATTAAAAACAAACCTTTCACCCATACTTCATTAGGATGAATCATTGCAAAATATGGAAGTGTAGGATGTAGGAGAAAGGACCAACTCACCCAAAGTATTAGAAACTGCAAAATTTTCATAATGTGAAGGCTCCATAGTGGTAGGAATACGCACCTCCCTCAAAAATGAAAAACTTTCCTCATATGTTGGTTCCAAGGTAGTGGAATCATGCACTTCTTCAAAAAGTGTGCACCCATCTTATAGAGGAAACTCAAGTTCCTATTCCACCACAACTAGTGATTGGCTCGCATAAGGATCATAATCAAACACATCAAGAACCTGCAATTTTCCATGTTTCTCATGATCCCTCATGTCATTAGAATCCTCCAAGCAAACTACCATATGACAATCTGAAACATAGGAGGAAGAACAAGTATCTTGCAACCTCTCAAGAAGTTGCTCATTTTGAATTTTTAGCATATGAATATCCTCATTATTATTCAAGTATGCTTTATGTAACCATTCATTAAGCTCAACCAAATTTTTTATATAAAAAATCAAAGACATGAAATTACCTTCGATGTTGAACATTGCTCTTTGAATCTTCTCCATGTCTTCAAGGAAGGATGGCTCCTCCAATGAAGACATTTTCCAACAAGAATTTGACACCAATGCTTTCAATGTCATGGATTATTTTAAGTGCCTCATGGATATACATTTCACTCATCTTCAAAGACCCTTAAATGAAGGATGGTTCATCGAAGTTAACCTCCTCTTCTTCTTCTTCTTGATTTGATCAACTTCTTGAAGCTCAAGTGGTGATGGGGAAGTTGATCTTCGTTCTTCATTATCTGTCACAAGGTCTTCATATTCATTCTTATGAGAATTTTTTCTTGCAAAAAAATTTTAAAATATGATCTCTATGTCACTAACATAGAGTTGTGAGCACCCATTAGTAGATACTCCTTCACACTTCAAGCGCCCATCAGTGGATGCCCTTTGGTCCATGTTCATAGCAAAATGTGTCTTGGAATGATATTAAATAGTTTTAAATTATTATTATTCATTCTAATGTGATTTTTCCTCATATTTTTCAAAGTCACTTGGGAGTGAATTTCGATCCTCTTGATGTAATGATTTTTCTAATCCACCACCCATAGAACTTGGTGGCTCCTTGGTATCGTCAATACTTGTGGATTGTTGATTGTTCCTTAATGAGTTCAAATATTCCTTATTGTTCCTAAATCCATTCAAAAAATCATAAAAGTATTAAAAATTAATGGTATTATGTGTATTTCCATGATGGAAACTTCTATTACCCCTTGTTGCCATCATACCCCTAAGTTGGCTAGCCACCAATTCGAACTCTTGCATAAGTTGCTTGGCCGTATCACCAAAATATGACTTGATGAGTTTATTAAATTCAACATTATCATCCAAAACTTCAATAGGTTCCAATAACATGCTATTATAACACTGTAATGTCCCTTTTTTGGAGATTTGGATAAAATTACAAATTGGCCAAAATTCGAGCTTAACTAGTCAAGACTCTAGAGGGTTCCAACTTCCACCAAATGGTCCCGAATTTGAAAGGATATTGTATGGTGAGTATTAAAACATCTGAAGGTGTTTTATGGATAATTTTTATCAGAAATTACACCTTTGAAACATTGTTTGGGGTTGATGACAAAAATGACAAAAATTACTAGGAAATTATGATCCTAGGGGATTTCATCACAATTTCTGCAAAACTTGTAAGAAGGGTATGGGTACTGATATAAGAACTCATGGAATGAAATTAAACATGTTTATTAGTTCTGAAAACTGTTTATAGAGTTCCACATTTGTTTGATAACTTTCAATGAAATTGCTTATGGGGAAATTCCATAACTATCTCGATTTTGACATTAGAAAGGTAGAGTTAAAGGTTTAGATAAGGATGTGACATGTAGGGAAAATATAAAGAATAAAAATTTATTCTCAAAAATTATTAAACACCATATAAATCCATTCATACAACTCTGGTATACAACTCATTCAGTATGGGAGTCAAATATATGAAAACTAGTGAATTATTAGCATGGAATTGCAATAGCTTCACATATGGATTTCTTGGATTTCGACCCACAGAGCATAGGGACATGAAGTTACAGAGTAACACATAATACATGTATTTACAACCATCATAAAAATCATATAACATGCCTCATACAAATATGATACAAGACTTCTTCAAGATTGAAGCCAAAGTCATGGAAACTAGTGACTCAATGAGATGGGAATGCAAGCTTTTCACAAATGAGTTTATTGGAATTCGGGTCACAGAGAATAAGGAAATAAAATTACAGAGTAATAAATAATATATGTATTTCCAAAAATCATCCAACTCATATAATATCCCTCATACAAATCTGTTATAAAACTACTTCAAGATTGAAGCCAAAATCCTTGAAAACTAGTGATACAATGGCATGAGAATGCAAGCTTTTCACACAGGAGTTTCTTGGATTTCAAGATGAATAGAATATGGGAATGAAATTAAAGAGTATTTAATAATATAATTATTCCCCAACATCATAAAACTCATATAAAATTCCTCATACAAATCTCATATAAAGCTACTTCAATAGTGAAGCCAAATGGCATGAAAACTAGTTATTCAAGAGCATGGGAATGCGAGCCTGTCATGCTTGTATTTATTGTATTTAGACTTAAAAAGAGAATATGGAAATGATATTAAATATACATAAATCATAAACCAGATCTTGGGCATCAAATATACTCAGCAACGTGCAAGCACCACTCCAACAAGTGCACCATCAAATGCGAGTGTAGGGGAAATGTAGAAGAAGGAATGAGAGAATGGGGAGATAGATGAGAATTCGACTATATGGACCTTGAACCTGAAAATCAAAATCATTAATTAATATACCATTATAGGTATGATTTTTTTCTCCATCAACAAACTTGGAAAGGAATCCAACTCCCTCGAAATTGGTTCACAAGCAGGGAGAGTGAACATTCACCGTGCAATGGACAAGTAAAAGCTCTCCAAAATGCCAAATTCCGGTTAAAAAATGATAAAAATATATTCTCCTTCCTCATGAAATCCTTTTATTAACTTCATGAGGCATCCTAATGTCGATATTACCTCCATGGGCTTCATCAAACTCATCTTAGTGGTTTAGTAACTCTCATGACACTTGTCTTCCTCTTCATGCTTCAATTCTTTCTCCAGTTCGAATGGTTGCCTCTAACACCAAAATTAGACCTCTTGGTGGCTATTTTTATCCTTTTCATTTAATATTTGTCATATTTCATCAATCAGGTCTGAAATTGTCATACTTGTCATATAATCTTCCATCATTTTTTGTCATAGGGTGCAATATAGAATCTCCTTCCAAGTGGCACACCTTGTCTTCTAGTCTCTTCCTCTTCCATGGGAGTTACCCTACTTTACCAATTCAAATTAATTGGCTAATTATATGATATTTGACACCACATAACCATCCAATAATGTTACATTACCCATGTGTTCAAATTTGGATGAATATTATGCCAAGTGTATAGGGAATCTAGTCAGCCAAAGGCTCCACAAGCTTCCAAGTGTCTTCATGAACCTATGCCACCTTATTTTCTTATAACTTATAATTTATGTGATCCATTTAAATGTGAATATGGTAAAATAAGTTTATTTTGGGTCCCATAGCCCCTTATTACAAAATTTATGTTCCATCTCAACCTAGGGAACCAATAGGTTGGTGAAACATGATTTGAAAATAGTGTTATTTAAAAATGATTTAATTGGGGACATGAAAATAGTACCCCCTTGAATATAATATAATATTGTGTTGTGTAACCCTAGGTTAATTCAACCCAGTAAGTTTGTTGGGGGCGACTTGTTAGGGTAAAATTCAAGTAACAAAAAGAGTATAAATAGAGGNAGAGAGAGAGAGAGAGAGAGAGAGAGAGAGAGAGAGAGAGAGAGAGAGAGATACCATCAAGGAGAATGAGCACCTATTTTGGGGTTTTATCTTATACATCTATATATAGGAAGTTTTGCTAGGTTTTCTTCCCCTTGGGGGTTTCCCAGGGTAAAATTGTGTATATCTTGTGATTGTGTTTCTTTAAGTGATTTTCCATATGATATTGTTATGAAATTGGATTAAAAACTAATGATATATAGCTAAGCATATGAAATATTAACATGGTATCATATCTATCATGAATAGAACAACTTCACAAGGTGAAACTCTCTCTCCTCTCCCTCCGACAAGAAATTAGGGTTTCTGTCAAAATTTGAATTTGGAAGATCTGATTGCATAGAAAGTTGTGGTTCCATAGAGCGCATATGTTGAGCCCTAGATAGAAATTTTTAGTGGGTATCCTGGAAATTCAAACCCTAGTTTGGGTTTGAACCAGAAAACTGCAGAAAACCAGAGAACCAGAAATCTACAGAAACTGGAATCTCGCAAGTAAGTTTTGAAGGGTGAAGATTTGGAATCTCCAGAAACCAAGTGGACCAACCAAATCACCTCAGTCAAGCACATATATTGGTAAGGTCCATTTTTCATTTTGAGAAATTTCATTTTTTAGTGACCTCCTGGATAAGATGGCCCCAAGCACTAAGCTTGAGGACAAGCTGGAAGACATATAAAACTATTGATCATGGAAATATAGGATTGGTCTCATTCTTAGAGAGAATTATCTTGAAAAATACATCGAAGGAGAATTTGCAGAACCGGAAGAATATGGAGCTAAGAAAAAGTACTAGAAGGGCCTAATCAAGTTAATGAGGATCATTTTTGATTCTATCAAAGATCACTTGATCCCTTGATTGTCAACCAAAGAGACACCAAAGGAAATTTATGATGCCCTTTCCAAAATGTATGAGGGAAATAATATCAACATAAAGATGGATTTGAGAGCTCAATTTAAGAGTACCAAAATGAGCAAAGAAGAATCCATTCAAGGATAATTCACAAGGGTATCTCATTTTTAGGTGAAACTAGAAGCCATTGGAGACTCCCTTGATGAATTTGAACTAGTTATGACCACTCTCAATGGTATCACTAGACCTTGGGATTCATTCATACAGATTATGTGTGCCAGAAAATAAAGTATGAAGGTTGAAATTGTATGGGAAGGTTGCATCCAAGAGGAAGCTAGAGTAGCTAACAGAGAAGCTCTAATTAAAGAAGGTGATCAATCCCTATACAAACATACTAGAACAAGAGGAAGACAATCTAACTTCAAGAAGGAAGGTAATAAGGAATATCAAACTCCGAAGAGGTTTCAAAGGAAAAGAGAAAACAATCAAAGGAAAGACTACTCCCAATTTCAATGTTACAACTATCACAAGATAGGACATCTTTCCAGAGAGTGTCCATTGAAGAAGAAGAGCAACAAAAGGAATCATGAACATCTAGCTAAAAATGAGGATGAAGAATAAGAAGAAAGACCTTGAAGGAAACAAGTAAAAGAAGAATATGTACTATTCTTTGCACTCTCTGGGTCTATAATACCTTGAGAAGATGCATAGTTTATTTATAGTGGTGCTTCAAAGCACGTGGTAAGACACAAGAAATCTATGTCAAGACTTGAAGAGAAGAACTCTCCTCAGAAAGTATCATTAGGAAATGACTATCAATATCCTATCAAAGGTATTGGTGAAGCAAGGCTAAAGATTCACTCTGGAAACCCCATGAAGATGAAGGAAGTAATATATTGTACCAGAGTTGAAGAAGAACTTACTTTCCATCTCATCATTAGATAAGAAAGGATACACACCTTATTTTATAGATGGACAGGTACTCATGTGGACCAATGGAAAAAAAATTGAAGATGCATTTGTCATGGGTGAAGAAGAAGGAGGATTATCTAAACTCAAGGGACATTCAGAAACATCCTTTGTCCATGAGATCACTAGCTCAAGTGATCTATGGAATATAAGTCTTGATCACATTAACTACATAGGATTACCCTATGTGTGAAAAGTGGTAATAGGTTTACCATATTTGAAGATCGATCATGAAGACACTTGCAAAGGATGTGCAACAGGAAAGAATATAAAGAATCCATTTCCAAAGAGTAAAACACTAGACTAAAGATATGTTGGAATTATTCATTCTAATGTATGTGGTACAATTACCTTCACATATTTAAGCGATTATGAATATTATGTTACATTTATTGATGACTATTCAAGAAATACATGGATATACTTCTTGAAAACAAAGAATGAAGTATTCAAAAAATTCAAGGAATTCAAAGCATTGATAGAGAACCATTCAGAAAGAAGAGTCAAGACACTTAGAACATATAATGGTGGAGAATATACTTCAAAAGAGTTTAAATATTTTTGAGAAGAATATGGAATCAAGAGGGAACTAACCACTCCCTACAATCCCCAATAGAATGTTGTTGCAAAAAGAAAGAATAGAACCATTATGGAAGCAATGAACACAATGATACTTGATCAAGTTCTTCCTATGCATCTATGGGATGAAGTAGCAAGAACAATTGTTTATGTACAGAATAAATTATCTCATAGTTCCCTTGGATTCAAGTGATGTAGGAGCATCATGGAATGCCAACAATGTGATGAATTGGTCACATGCTATGGCATGTTTTTGTTTGTTTTGTTGAGTCATAGTTTGTTAGCACCGATAGGAATGACGGCGTATCATGAATCCCTGCATGGAGATCAAGCTGCCGTTTGTTTTGTTGAGACAGGGACGTTTTCATCATGCTTTGTAGTGTTTGTTTTCGGTTGCAGGACCACCTGGTGGGAATGTAATAGTTTAGCTTAAATGGGCAGATTAGAGAAGTAGAGGGGGTTCTTCTCTTCAACATTAGAATTCTGAAATTGCATAGAAAAGGAAAGACCTGCGTCTGGTTCTGCTTGTAAATATTTTGAATAGACTAAAGAAGAGAGCCAAGCTGTGTGTTTGATTAATAGGAAGAGTAGCTGTGTGTTTGCAGTGTTTTTAGCCTCTATGAATTTACTGTTTGAACTGTGAATTCGTGAAGAGCCGACTTCAGCAGTTTCCTAAACATCTGTGCATTTCTGTGAAGTTATTGATTCAAGTGTTAAATTTCTACTTGAATAGATGAAATAGGTTGTAGATGCATGCACATAAGTGTGAGCCTAATGAATATTGAAGATTGCGGGCTGGATTGATCGATCTTCTGATCAATCAGTGCAGAACACAGATTTTCTACCATTAACAAGTTTTGCAGGGAATGAATGGTGGGGATTGAGTCCATAGACGAAGATCTAACGGTACAGGAGAGATCCACAATGGAAGTTGCAAGGGCAATAACAGATCCACAAGGATATGTGAGATCCACACCAAAGAGTAGATTGACAGTCACAAAGAAGGCCGCAAAGATCTGATGGTCGTAAAAGTTATGGGGGAGAAACTTTGGAAATTTGACATCCCACATCCCGCATCTCGCATCCCACAACCCGCTTGCAGAGAAGCTGTTGCGGAAATAGAGTTGTAGGAAATCATGTTGTGGAAAGGCGGTTGCAGATGAATATTTGTGAGGAGGTNCATCTCGCATCCCACAACCCGCTTGCAGAGAAGCTGTTGCGGAAATAGAGTTGTAGGAAATCATGTTGTGGAAAGGCGGTTGCAGATGAATATTTGTGAGGAGGGAATTTTAGCATAGAATTTGGATGAGGGCTCAATTTGGCCATCTTGCTAAGTGTAGGAGCCACCAGATCTTCGAAGTGCTGGTTGGGTTGGCTGTGTTTGATCCCACCTGCACCAATTTTGGTATCAGAGCAAGGAGAAGCTCATGTGAGAGAGAAGATGTAGCGGTAGAATCTTGAAAGAGCAAAGAAGAGTGCTCAAGAGGTTCTAGATAGAGAACCAACATTACCAAAATACCAAGTACAAAGAAGGGGCTTGGTGAGGTAAGTTGTAGCAGTGTGGAAGAGAACTATTATTGCAGAGGCTTAGTACAAGAGGATGGCTGCATGCATAGGTAGAGCAAGAGGTTGTGACAATGGTCGACCAGCGGTGAATGCATAAGTTATGGAGGAAATGAGGGAGCTACGAGCACGTCTGGAAGTCATGGAGATAGACAAATGAAGAGACCTAGAAGCAGGGGATGCAAGTGAACCTAAGGATGAAGAGAAAAGAGAAGAATTTGCACCTATGCAGGAGACACTAGAGCTAAGGTATTTTAGATCTATTATAGGACCAAATTCAAGGCCAAAACCTAAGTTGTCTACCTATGACAGAAGTCTCATTGCTGAGCATCTCATTGTCTGGATCAATGAGCTGGATAAGTACTTTGAGTACGATGAGATTAAAGAAGACAAGAGAGTTAGATTGGGTGTGACAAGGTTGAAAGGGCATGCATCCTTGTGATGGGACAATGTGCAAGCAGAAAGAAGGAGGAAGAATAAGTCATTAATAAAGAGCTGGGATAGGATGGTAGCAAAGATGAGGGCTAAGTTCTTGCCCAAAGATTACCATTTAATTCTATATAGACAGGTACATAATCTTAGACAATATTGTTAACAGTGAGAAAATACACTGAAGAGTTCTACAAAGTAAACCTAAGGGCAGGATATGTGGAAGAGTCAGCAGAAAAGGCTGCTAGATATGTCAATGGTCTAAGGATGGATATCCAATAAGAGATCAACATGATATTACCTTGAACAATGGAGGAGGCATATCAATGTTCCTTGAGGGAATAAGAAAACATAGTGAGGAAGCAGAGCTTCAACAGAGGTCGAGCTTCAACCAGAGGAATAGGACAAGAAGCTAGAAGAGGAAGATTTGGAGCACAGAGGGGAGAGTCCAGTAACTCTAACCAGCAAGAGAAGCATGGTAGAGGATGCGACTTGATCATAAGAGGACCTTACCAATGAGGTAGAGGTAGAGAAAGAGGCAGAGGAACTGTCTATAGGTGATACAAATGCAACCAGTTGGGGCATAAATCATTTGAATGTAAAGGGAAGGAAGACGTAGGACAAAGAGGAGCCTATGTAGCTCAGAATGAGTAGTAGCAAGAAGAGTTGACAATGGCGGAATTTTTTCCAGAGACGGAAAAGTCTTTGATGATGAATAAAGTCTTGTTGAAACTTGAGAAGGAGCAAGTAGATCTTGCTCAAAGAAAATATTTATTCAGGACTATGTGTAAAGTCCAAGGAAAGTGCTGTAAGATGGTGATTGATAGTGGGAGCACTGACAATATTGTTTCCACAGAGATGGTGGAGAAGTTGAGTTTAAATATGACCAAGCATCCTATTCCATACAAAGTATCTTGGTTACATAAAGGACATCAAATCCTGGTAAGTGAGTAGTGTGAAGTTGATTTCAAAATAGGTCCATAGAAGGACAAGATTCTATGTGATGTTATGCCCATGGATGTTTGTCATCTACTGTTAGGAAGGCCATGGAAATTTGATAAGAAAGTGATTCATGATGGCAGGAGTAAATGTCATAGTTTTGAGTAGAATGGGATAAGACATGTACTTCACCCTTTACAAGAAGGTAGTACAACATGACAATCAACACCCAAAGTCTCGATGTTGTTAGGAAAATAATATTTGCAACAGATTGAGAAGGAAGAGTTGAACTATGCTGTGGTATGCAAGATGAGAGTGGTGAAAATGAAGACTAACATGACAAATCTACCTGAGGAGATTCAGGAGATGCTGAGTGAGTTTAGTGACATTGTGGTGGATGATTTACCCAATGAGTTACCACCAAGGAGGGATATAAGCCATCAAATTGATTTTATTCCAGGAGCCAGTTTACCAAACAAGGAAGCATATAGGTTGACACCTCAAGAGAATAAAGAAGTGAGGAAACAGGTCCAAGGATTGGTCCAGAAGAGTCTGATTCCATGTGCAGTACCAAAAGTACGTACACCAAAGAAGGATGGCGAGTGGAGGATGTGTACTGACTCCAGAGCAATTAAAAAATTTACTATCAGATGTAGGTTTCCATTACCAAGGATGGATGACATGATGGATTTCCTAAGTGGGGAAACGTGCTTTTCAAAACTGAATTTGAAGAGTGGATATCATCATAGTAGAATCAGAGAAGGAGATGAGTGGAAGACAACCTTTAAGACAAATGATGGGTTGTATGAGTGGTTGGTCATGCCATTTGGATTGTCCAATGCACCAAGCACTTTTATGATATTGATGAATGAAGTATTGATAGATTTCATAAGTAAGTTTGTGATAGTTTACCTTGATGACATTTTGGTTTTCAGCCAAACAGAAGAACATCATTTGAAGCATCTGAGATATGTTTTAGAAAGGCTGCAACAGGAAAAGTTGCTAGTAAATGTGAAGAAGTGTACATTTATGAATCTAGAGCTAGTATATTTAGGTCTTGTTATCTCAAGAGATGGGTTGAAGATGGATCCAGAAAAGGTGAAAGCAATCATTGATTGGCCTTCACGTAGGAAAATATTTGAGGTAATAATTTTTCATGGATTGGAAAGTTTTTATAGGAAATTTATAAAGAATTTCAGTGGTATTTGTGCATCTATTGTCAAGACAATTAACAAGGATAGACAACCATTTCAATGGACAACAGAGGCTGAAAGGATTTTTCAGTTCTTGAAGAAGAATATCATTAAGAAACCAGTATTGAAGTTACCGGACTTCAAACACCCTTTCCAAGTAAAGTGTGACACCAGTGGAGTAGTAACCAGAGCCGTACTCAGTTAGGAGGACAGGCCTATAACGTATTTTAGTGAGAAGTTGAATGATGCAAAGCAAAAGTATTCATCTTATGACAAGGATTTTTATGCTATTGTTCAAGCAATGAAGCATTGGAGACATTATTTGATTCCTAGAGAATTTATGTTATATTCTGACAACCATGCATTGAAGTACATTATACAACAACCTAAGTTGAACCTGAAACATGTCAAGTGGGTTGAGTTCTTACATAGATTTACCTTTGTGTTGAAACACATAAGTGGATAGTAAAACAGTGTAGCTGATGCCTTAAGTAGGATTCTACTGATTGTGCAAGAGAATCAGAACCAAGTCTTGGGATTTGAGCATTTAAGGGATTTGTATGAAACTGAAATTGATTTTTGAGAGTCTTATAGGGCTTGTAAGAATCCAGTGGAGGTGAACAGAGAGCCATGGATGGATTATACACTACAATATGGTTTACTCTTTAGAAACAT
>LPNX010216341.1:55193-108422 GCA_001517045.1 Pseudotsuga menziesii | reverse complement strand
TTTTGGCGCTTTTTTCTCTCCACATATTCTCTAAGTGTGACATCCTCTTCTACCAATTTTTTTTTGTTTCCTATGCCCTCTGTAGCTATCTGTGATCGTGTTTTTCAATGGGTCGTGTGCTCATGACGTGTATGTGGCTGCTGTAAGGTGCCAGGATGTACTGGAAAAATGAAGAAATATTAATTAATTGATGTGTTTTTATTATTATCATTGTAAGTCCTTCATTAAGAAAACAACATTAGAGCGGTGCTTTGTACCTGGCAACTCATGGGTGACATGAATTTCATGCCTTTGATCTTCTAATGCTGCCTCAAGTTGCACATGAAGACCCTCTGCATTAAAACATCAACACTTACAACAATATAGTATTTGCAATTTAATATTTGAGACTTTAATCCATACTAGTTTTTTTTTAACACAGGAATATTTATTATCTGGATTCCGATCAACATGAACTCCAATATCTCTTTCTCCTCCATCCTCCGCATTTTCTCTACTTTCGTTGTGCGGCTTAACACAAAGAGACTCAATATTTTATGTACTAGTTTATTAATGAATATAAAACACAATGAATCAATATTAAATATAATTTATTTATTGTAGTTACCTGTTCGCAGGATGGATCACTGGAAGACTTTGCTTGGCTACCACAGCTGCTTCTTCGATGTTCAACAACACCTAAAAACCCGCGTTGGTAGCCGATCCTCATGTATTCCTCCATTGGCAAATGATGGAATCTTTGAGCCTGTAATTTTCAATTAGATCATCATTGTTGTTGTTATATCATCATGAAACAATTTTAAATGCAATCTATAATTTCTATACAATAAAATAATTATTGATCATACTTACGATTTGTGCTTGCAGGTTGGAATATCCACCAGGGCCAAGCTTGTGTTGCCCATGTTTTTCTATTCTTGCTTGGGTGGCCTTCGACGTATTTGGTAGCCTATAAAAGTAATTTTAAATACGTTAAACATTGCAAATAAATGGAAAATAAAGTGTAATAAACATATAATTGCATTGCCGAAAGTATTGCATATCTTCTAGCTGACTCGGGTACTGGCTTGCCCACTATTTTCGCAGCTTTCTCCCTTGCATCATCCAGCAAGCCTTTCCAATCCCTTGTTGGAATCATCGGAGGGCGCTCATACTTTGGATTAATTGCTAAGTTGTTCCGATATCCCTCCCGTACATAATGTAAATGTTGGCCAGCTTTTTCAAGAACCTTTTTTTGGTTGAAGGTTTCAGCACCAAAAAACCCAACCAAGCGAGAAATAAGCTCTTCTTTCAAAACTTTACTCTACCGGTTCCACCATGTGTGGATAGTGGGCCCAAACAGCTCTAAAGACCAATCATTAAGATGTTTATAAAAGACATCATTTCCTACAAAAACGAGTATGTGTTAATTAGTATAAAAAGAATGATGCATAATTACATTCCAATAAAATTATAATATATAGTTAAAACATTTTGTCAATAGTACCTAGAATCTTCTCCATCTTGTAGGGAATGAGATCTTCGTCCACTAAAAAAGTAATCTCAAATGTTCCCATGCTAGTGACACGAAAAGATCCAGGAAATGCCAGGACGGCAGCATAAAAGTCATGCTCTTCTCCATGTATCGGCCCCTGATCCTCGTCGACACTCTCATGTTCCATCTGGGGTGTCTCATTTTGTGTTTCCGACTGGCCAGACGGCAACGATACATGATCAGTGGCGAAGGGGGTGTCATGCTCAATGGTATCATCATGCCTCTCACTGGGGAAAAAATATTCCTGTAGAAACAAATAATATTTTAGTTACTCATATACGAATAGGAAAAAAAATTGCATTTGGAATAGACTTATAATTAAAGAGTTTGTAGCTTACATCCAAGCGCCTTACTTTAAGCAACACACGATCTATCTTTGCTTGAGTCTCATCCTGCGTCATTTGCGGATCCGATATAAGCATATTGACGACCTCCTGATTTAATTTTGTTTTTTCTTTTTGAACTGCATCCCGGATATTCTTTGAATTCTTGAGGTCAACATCGTCAAGAATGTGCCCCAAATCCATATCCTTTGGATCCGTCTATAGATAAGTATCATCTGACATAAAAATAGAAAACATTAATATCAATTTTAAATCATTAATATAATTAGATAACATAAATATGTATAAATACAGTTTCTGAAATTCACAACGTGCTATATACCTGCTCATGACCCGATGAGTGTGGCGTGCTAACATCTGTCATGGAGCTCTTTCCTCGACCCTCATCCTACAAACAAAATATTGACCACGTTGATATCATAATTAAACAAATGTACTTTCTAAAGAAGCAGGTAAGTAAAAATGTGGTATATATACATGTTGCATGTAGGGGGGTGTCGGCCTCCTAGGCTCCATTGGGGACTTACCCCGATCAGCTGACTGCAACAAAGTAATAAAAAACATTAATTTCGAACTGAAACCAATACACGGGGAAAATCTTATTTAAAAACATATTTAAATATTGACCACATTGATATCATAATTAAACAAATGTACTTTCTAAAGAAGCAGGTAAGTAAAAATGTGGTATATATACCTGTTTCCTGTAGGGGGGTTTCGGCCTCCCAGGCTCCATTGGGGATTTGCCCCGATCAGCTAACTACAACAAAGTAATTAAAAACATTAATTTCGAACCGAAACCAATACACGGGAAAAATATTATTTAAAAAGATATTTAAATATTGACCACGTTGATATCATAATTAAACAAATGTACTTTCTAAAGAAGCAGGTAAGTAAAAATGTGGTATATATACCTGTCTCCTGTAGGGGGGTGTCGGCCTCTCAGGCTCCATTAGGGACTTGCCCCGATCAGCTGACTGCAACAAAAAGTAATTAAAAACATTAATTTCAAACCAAAACCAATACATGGGGAACTTAACCAATAGATGGCGCATTCCATGGGTTGGTGAACTTTTATAAGAGAATCATTAGAAATTTTGGTGGTGTAAGTGCACCCTTGACTAATTGCACAAGAGGGAAAGTATTTACTTGGACAAAGGCAGCTGCTGTGAGTTTTGAATAACTCGAAAGGAGGGTTATGGAAGCGCCAACTCTTACCATGCCAGACTTTGAGAAACTCTTTATAGTTGAATGTGATGCTTTATGGGTAGCTATTGGAGGAGTATTACGCAAAGATGGTAAACCTATGGCCTTTTTCAGTGAGAAATTAAACAAAGCTAAAAAGAAGTATACCATTTATAATATGAAATTCTCTACATTGTTACAAGCCTTAAAATATTGGAGGCATTATCTGCTACATAAGGAATTCTTTTTGATGATGGATAATCAAGCCTTGAACTACATAAATTTCCAAAGTAAGCTGTCCCACAAACGTGCCAAATGGGCTTCATTTTTGCAAGCATACACATTTGCTTTGCAGCATGGAAGTGGTAAAATCATTGTAGCGGTTGATGCCTAGTAGAAAGTGTGTCTGCTGGCCGTTGTACTGAGTGATGAACTGGTTGGATTTGAAGCAATGAAGAGTGAATATGCCAAAGATTCATATTTTGGCAGCATTGATGCAATTCCAAGTATACAATACCATGCTGGCTTGTATTAAATTGAATACTTTTTATTAATAGATGGATTTTTATTTAAGGGTTCTCAACTCAGTATTCCCCTATAATGACCACTGCAAGCTTGGCCATTTTCTCTAGGAAACCCAAGCTCAAGCTGAGACTAAGATGGATGTCAAAGAGAAAAAAATGGACAATACTGGTCTGGAAAGAAGAATTGATGAGCCTCATAGAAGGTGTGGCTGAGGCAATGGTAGTAGTTCTTTGAGTAGCTGCAACATCTGGGCATTCCACCATTCATAAGCTCAGACGGCAATCAGAACCCAGGCAATGAAGACCAAGGCAATTTGTAAAAAGGGCGATAAGTCCATATTCTGTCTGTTGGTTTCTTTTTCTATAATTAGGTTAATACATGGTTTGAACAGCAATAAATATTTTTGTTAGTCTCGTTTCCTGTTTTTGCATTAAGATGGGGACAAACAGTTTCTATTTTGTACTGTTACTTCTGTTAATATAATACTTTTTACCAGCCATAAAAGGGACTCTGGTTGATATTTCATTATATATGTTAATATGAGAGCATCACATGAGTCTTTCTACTCACAGAGTTCACTGTCACAAAATAATTGCATTGGTTGACTTGTCAACCAATGCAAAATTAGTTGTCTTGACAATGGCTTCTTTCGAAAAGTTGAGACATAACCTTTGACTGAGTTAAATAGTAATGTTTGATCTTATAGTGACATAACCAAAGTGACAAAAGCGTGATGAAACCGTCATCTAACCAACACAAAACATCACATATGGCAATAGCAGGTGACAGTCCAACACCAAGAGATGGAGCAGGCTATCTGTGTTTCCATTCTTGATGCTTATGCACTGCCTGACTAGATTGACGGCGAGAGTGTCCCTATTTGGCTGGGACTGAGCCGAGAAGGTGGAAAAGTTAGCTGCAGGGGGCTTCCTACTCAGAGTGCACAGTGCATGACGTCAGTAGTGTAGAAGCTACATCAAATGGATCATTTCCATCTCCACCTTGTGGGCCTGAACCTGAATTTGTAAGCGGAGGTCAAGAAGTCGCGTTTATTATTTTCCTATTTTTCTTTCTTTATTTTATTTGAAAAAATGCATCTTATATATTCTTGTTGCCCAAAAAAATACCACTTCAATCCAGACAAATTAATGAACCAGGCTGCAATTATCCAGACTATTCCTTCCTGAATAGGCAAGGACTCGGGAGTGCCAACATATCTCTTAGCCCAGATTTCGAGAGAATCTGTATGCTTATGGAAAATGCCAATTCTGGGTGATACCTAAACTGTGAATCATGATCTAAATGTTGCAGTATCTCCCATATGAAAAGGGGAAGCATCCCCATTTACAGTAGCTCAACATCTATTTTTCCATAAATTGTAGATTCAGACCAACCTTATGGTGTTTTTCGTATTCCTCTGTCTGGTCATCCACTTGTCTCCCAGAATGTATTTTTTCCAATGAAGAGGGCTGAAAAAAAGAATGTTCTACTCAAAGGCATTCCATTCCTCTGGAATTCAGTACAAATAGTTTCCTATGTCTTAAAGTCAGCCCAACTTTTTGAGAAGGTCGTCTCAAAGTTTGGTTTGATTCATCTTATAGGTCAACTGACAGGCTTGCCGAAAATTGTCACACAGGTTGGCTAATAAGTTACCCTAAATTTATCCTATAGGTTGGCTCACAACTTGGTCTGAAGTCTGAACTTAACCTACAACTTGTCTAACAAGATGGCCCAGATTCAATCTACAGGTCAAGACACTGATCAACCCAAATTTGTCCAACTGACTGGTTTCTTCATCTTCTTCCTTGAAGCTAACCGAAACTACATTTTCTTTCACAGATTCTTATTAGTTTTCAGCGTTTTAACTGTGTTGTAGAAACTTTTTTCTTTGAAAGTGCTTCTCTTAAACTCAGGAGAAGCTTTGCAACTGGGACGAAGAAGTAGGGCACCACAAATGGCCTGCTTACATGGGCGAATAGTCCTTGAAGGGAAAACTATTGAACCCAAGCACTTTTGTTCAGCTAAGCTGCTGCAATAGTGGGGGCACTCTTCAAGAAAAATCACGTAGGACTTGCACCTGGGCCCAACTGTTTATTTGTGTATCCATGGGAATTGAACCTTAGTGGGTGGCCTGACAATATGGAAGCTTCTTTTTATATAGTCCATTTTTCTGGTGTAATTCATATTCAGCATACTGGTAATTGTGGCTACAAGCACATACAGTCATGTTGTTTGTGCTAAATATATGTATATAAAGCGATAGGGAAAACTTATGCTACCTGAAGCTTACCTCCTTACTACTGGTTTATTGTTTTAAATATTTTTGGGAAACTAGAAATCTCCAGAAACATCTAGTAAACTTGCAGATTTCATTCTAGGAACGAGATAAGATTTTTGGTAAATAATAAATTAGTTAATCTCAGTTGACATTGAAGTTTGAACCTAGGGTCATTATAGAGCACAAACAAATAATCACTGCCATCTTGGACTTTCTTATTATAGATGCAAATAGACTTTCAAAGACTTGAAAGGAAGCAACTTCTGAAATCTCCATTTCATTCTTTGTTCAACACATAACTCCCTTGGTTTTGGGTATTAATTTTGTTTAGTACTTAAGACAAGTGATTTTGCATCAATACAATTTCTAATTTATACTGCTTAAACACAAATTCATTATACTGCTTAAAGCCTACATAGTGTTTTCCATCCATACCTTAAAGGGAGAATGATCCAACAAAAACTCGCAGATTCAATGGCTTCAAACTTACCCCAAATCCTTGTATCGTCTCCTCTATGGCCCCTCTGCTCTATGACCCCTCTCCTCTGCATAGTCGGGCTTCAAACCCTTGCTCCAACTTCGGGAATTGAGCGTGCAGGTGATCAACAATTACAAACTGTGCGAGTGCGGGAGGGAAGGAAGAATGAATTTCACATATTTCTAACCAATCCCGTACCCACACCCAGGAAAATATTGTTGCAGAGGACAAAGGGGCAAGATAAATATCGTTGTATCATCTCCTCTATGGCCCCTCTCCTCTACTACCCCTCTCCTCAATGACCCCTCTCCTCTGCATAGTCGGGCTTCAAACCCTTGCTCCAACTTCAGGCATTGAGCATGTAGGTGATCAACAATTGCAAACTGTGCGAGTGCAGGAGGGAAGGAAGAATGAATTTCACATAGAGGTGGTCCTAAGGCCCAAATAATATTTATTTTGGTGCTAGGGAAAATAATATATGGTACAAAGTTATATCTATACTAAGTTTTTATAATATTATAATGTTAATGCATTGACATTAATTTGAAAAGACCTTGAGTTAATGTGTACAACACAAAAATCCTTGAGTTAAAAAAACCACTTTCACCATTATATTTCTAAATTAGGACCCCATTCTTCTTCAAATAGAGGATGCTAGATCATTTGATGTTAGTAAACTATTGCAATAAAAGTACTATATGAGGTGAAATATCCTTAGGGATCAATATTACATTGTATTTAAGCTAAGTTATGCTCTCAATCCCAAATTAGTTACTACACATTTAGTATTAGGGTACACATATGACCCTAATATGAACCAGATATATGATACTAAGCCCCATATTAGACAAATAAGGTGATAGGGAACATATCGTCATCATCATAATCATCATCAATATTGACTTAGTGAACAATGAAGGGAATTTGACACTTTACAAAATGATAAGCAACACTTTCTAAAATTGTATAAATATGCCACCATAATTGTATTGATAAAGGAATTTAGACTAGAGACCTTGTATCAAATGTATTATAACGAGAGCACGATAACATATTTAGTGGATATACATGGTATCTTCATGGAAAACACTATTAGTAACGTAAAATTGGACAATTGGACTAGTCATAGATTACCATATGACAAGTTGGGCATATTATTTACAAAGGATGGAAATGAAGCAAATTAAACTTTTCATGACTTGAAGATCCCCATGCTAAAATAAAAAATGATGTAAAAGTCAACATACCAGAATTGCAGTTCATACTAAATAAGAAAAAGATATATATCTAGTCAAAAGGAAAAGAGAAGGGGAAAAACCATACTTGCCAACAAACATGATATGACCCTATTTGATGAAGATGAAGATGACCATGAAAATTGAAATTAAATGTTTATATTTCTTGACAACCCCTTGAAGGAGAGAAAAGACAAATCATATAAAGGATTTTGGAATCTCTTGATGATTTTAAACTTGTTTTCCTTTTTTTCCTAATATGATTGCTTATCTATATTTCACTTTGATGATGGAAAAAATAAAGGTGAAGAGACTTCCACTATTTTTGCCATTTATTTAACACTTGTAGAAATTGTAGAGACATTAGGATTTATTAAATGATAATTAAATATGATGATGGACATGAATATGATGAACATGCTGATGATAAAGATGATGAGGAGGAGGAGGAGGATGAACATCATGATGAGGATGATGATGGCGATGATGGTAGCATTGATCATGGCGATGATCATGGTGATGATGATGGCAATGATGATGAGGAGGAGGAGGATGAGGATGATGGCGATGTCAATGATGATGATGAGGATGATGGCAATGATGATGGTGATGATGATGCTAATGATGATGGCGATGATGATGATGATGATGATGACGATGAGGATGAATATGACGATGATTATGATGAGGATGAAGATGTCAATGTCGATGATTATGATTATGGTGATGATGGTGATGGTGATGGTGATGACGATGGAGATGATGATGATGGAGACTTCCACTGTTTTTGCCATTTATTTAACAGTACTTGTAGAAATTGTAGAGAGATTAGGATTTATTAAATGATAATTAAATGAGCTTCTCTTTGTTTTGAGAATATTTTAATATTCTCTACCCAACAGGGACAACCACATGAAGGTGGAAGCTCATTTATTTAACACTTGTAGAAATTGTAGAGAGATTAGGATTTATTAAATGATAATTAAATATGATGATGGACATGAATATGATGAACATGCTGATGATAATGATGAAGATGATGAGGATGATGATGGTGATGATGGTAGCAGTGATCATGGCGATGATGATGGCAATGATGATGATGATGATGAGGATGAGGATGATGGCGATGTCAATGATGATGATGAGGATGATGGAAATGATGATGGTGATGATGATGCTAATGATGATGGCGATGATGATGATGATGATGCTAGCCATGATGACGATGAGGATGAAGATGACGATGATTATGATGACGATGAAGATTTCAATGTCGATGATTATGGTGATGGTGATGATGGTGATGGTGATGGTGATGATGATGGAGATGATGATGATGGAGACTTCCACTGTTTTTGCCATTTATTTAACAGTACTTGTATAAATTGTAGAGAGATTAGGATTTATTAAATGATAATTAAATATGATGATGGACATGAATATGATGAACATGCTGATGATAATGATGATGATGATGAGGATGAACATCATGATGAGGATGATGATGGCAATGATGGTAGCATTGATCATGGCGATGATGATGGTGATGATGATGGCAATGATGATGATGATGAGGAGGATGAGGATGATGGCAATGTCAATGATGATGATGAGGATGATGGCAATGATGATGGTGATGATGATGATAATGATGATGGCGATGATGATGATGATTATCCTAGCCATGATGACGATGAGGATGAATATGATGATGATTATGATGAGGATGAAGATGTCAATGTCGATTATTATGATGATGGTGATGACGATGGAGATGATGATGATGGAGACTTCCACTGTTTTTGCCATTTATTTAACAGTACTTGTAGAAATTGTAGAGATATTAGGATTTATTAAAAGATAATTAAATGAGCTTCTCTTTGTTTCGAGAATATTTTAATATTCTCTACTCAACAGGGACAACCACGTGAAGGTGGAAGCTCATTTATTTAACACTTGTAGAAATTGTAGAGGGATTAGGATTTATTAAATGATAATTAAATATGATGATGGACATGAATATGATGAACATGTTGATGATAATGATTATGATGATGAGGATGATGGTAGCATTGATCATGGCGATGATGATGGTGATGATGATGGAAATGAGGATGAGGATGAGGATGATGGCGATGTCAATGATGATGATGAGGATGATGGCAATGATGATGGAAATGGTGATGCTAATGATGATGGCGATGATGATGATGATGATGCTAGCCATGATGACGATGAGGATGAAGATGATGATGATTATGATGAGGATGAAGATGTCAATGTCGATGATTATGATGATGGTGATGATGGTGATGGTGATGGTGATGACGATGGAGATGATGATGATGGAGACTTCCACTGTTTTTGCCATTTATTTAACAGTACTTGTATAAATTGTAGAGAGATTAGGATTTATTAAATGATAATTAAATGAGCTTCTCTTTGTTTGGAGAATATTTTAATATTCTCTACTTAACAGGGACAACCACATGAAGGTGGAAGCTCATTTATTTAACACTTGTAGAAATTGTAGAGAGATTAGGATTTATTAAATGATAATTAAATATGATGATGGACATGAATATGATGAACATGCTGATGATAATGATGATGACGATGAGGATGAACATCATGATGAGGATGATGATGGAGATGATGGTAGCATTGATCATGGCGATGATGATGGTGATGATGATGGCAATGATGATGATGATGATGAGGATGAGGATGATGGAGATGTCAATGATGATGATGAGGATGATGGCAATGATGATGGTGATGATGATGCTAATGATGATGGCAATGATGATGATGATGATGATAGCCATGATGACGATGAGGATGAAGATGACGATGATTATGATGAGGATGAAGATGTCAATGTCGATGATTATGATGATGGTGATGATGGTGATGGTGATGGTGATGACGATGGAGATGATGATGATGGAGACTTCCACTATTTTTGCCATTTATTTAACAGTACTTGTAGAAATTGTAGAGAGATTAGGATTTATTAAATGATAATTAAATGAGCTTCTCTTTGTTTCAAGAATATTTTAATATTCTCTACTCAACAGGGACAACCACATGAAGGTGGAAGCTCATCTGCCCCCCCCCCACCCCTCACAATATATCACTTGGAATGATGTTCAATGCACTTCATGATTGTCTTCATCTGTATCCAAGTCTGCATTTGTATCATTTGATCCGGATTCAACATTATAAGGATTAAAGGCTATATCATCATCGTCATCGTTGTTAGTTTAAATAAAGTGATAATCGTCAATATCATCTTCATTGTGAAGATTGTCTCTAACATCATCTACTTCGACTAACTCTTCAACATCTTCCTGCGTAACATTATGATCATCAACATCCAACTCATGTTGATCCTCTACATGATCACCTTCTTCTTCCACACCATCTTCAGCTTCCTCTACAATATTATACTTTACCGGCCTTCCTCTTGGATCATGTCTAATAACAAACGACCAACCCTGTCTACCAAGAACTTCTGAGTAAAATACCTGTTCACATTGACTTGGAAGAACATAGGGCTCTGACGTTCGTGACTCAAGCGACCTTGTATTGACCATGGTAAATCCATTAGCATGTTCAATAACAGTTCTATCGGGATCAAATCGATTCAATCATAGCTTGTACCATTTCACAACAAAAATAATTATTTTGAATGATTTAAAGTCACAATCAATGATATCTTCCAAATATCCATAATATCGATTTTCTGACAATTTTGGACGTCTGTTGCTTCTAGATAAAACATTAGTGACGTCAAAGACTGCACTTATCCCAGAATCACATGTTTTATTTGTTTCATCCAACTTTTTAATGCGATAATGACAACCGTTGCACCACATAGCCTTGTGGTGTTTTACCTGCAATTGATAGTAAGTATTTTATGTTCTTAAAGTATGGAAATAAAATGAAATTCATCAAGATGAACATGAATATCGATGTAGTTGAAAATATTATGGATTATATTTATAATATCATGCTTACCTGTTTATCTTTTAAACCATATGCTAAATCGATTTCCCTTTCTGTTAGATTCCCATCTCCATTGCGATGTGCTTCTTTAACCAATTAAGCCACACCTTCCCATGATAGTCCTCGACCAGATTGATTACATCGTTCAATCCATACCTTCATCCAATCAAGATTGTTTGTGACGTAAAAATGTAGTGCATCCCACTCGCAACCAACTGCATGAAAATAAAATTACATAAACCAACTCAGAAATTTATAATTACTTAACGCAATGTAACATTATAAATATTAATGATGCATATCATTAATGAATATTAAAAATGAAATAATTATGTACAATATTATTAAAATGTATTAACATTAATATTAATCTATAACACCATTTAATAATTAACTTTGACCTTCCTCGATTTACCTTTCCCCATCAGGTACTCTCCTTCTAATTTCTTAGTGGAATTTGGATCACTAATGCATCAATCTAATTCCGTATTAATAAACATCAACCCTGGAAGATATTCAACAATATACACCATGGCCTGAAATACCATATATCCCTCCATCATATAACCCTCTGGATGTGCTCTTTGTCTAACTAAAGCCTTCATAAATTTCAAGTTCCTCTCAACCATCCACATGGACCTTGCGTGTATAGGTCCACAAAATTCAATCTCCTCAACTTGGTGTATGAGGTAGTGTTCTTGTGCATTGAAAAATGCCGAAGGTAGAAATCTCTGCATTTGACACATTAAACGAGGAATTTCTCTCTTCCAATACTTTATATCTTCTTTGTGGATTTCTTTAGATGAAAACCATCTACATGTAAAGAAAGAAAATAATGATATCATTTAACGACGGAAATTTAACATTGTAGTACAAATCTACATGATTGACTAAAACAAATGTCAATTCATATAAGTTATACAACGAATTAAACAAATTACATGATGATGCGTGAAAAATATTGTTTCTAATTACCTCATGTATTTTCCAAGATCATATATGACCTGTCTGACATTATTGTCAAAGTTTTCTGGGAGAGATACAGGTAGAACATACTGTAACAATGAACACGTCTCATCAATATATTTTTCAAAATTAAGCAAAAAAGTAAACCAAAAACATGCAATATTGTAATATACCAATATATATACCAGAAATATAATTACCTTAATGAATATATGCCAATCATGCATTTTTACCCCGCCAAAATCACCTTTCCTTGTTAAGATATTCTTTATGTTCAAACAAAATCCTGTGGGAAATTTCATTTTTTGTATCGCTTCTTTTACCGCATTGCTTTGTTGCTCAGTCAATAACCATGGAAGTGACCTTATATTAATTTGGTCTCCATCGTTGTTTAAATGTTCAATGATATCTTTCATTGCATGATTGGATTCATGAATGTCATTGCAAATTTTGACAATTTTTTCTTTGTCACTCCTTCCGTCTAATATTCGCCATAGTGTTTCAGCTACATTCTTTCCGATATGCATTGCATCAAACAAATGAACAACTAGTAAGTGCTCATAGTAAGGCAACCTAATAAATTGTTTGGGATAACTTTTCATTTCTAGTGGAAGCCCATTTACACCTTCATGATGTTCATGCAGACCATCAGTAATCAATATATAAGTTAAAGATATTAAAATGTCGTTTATTACAGTAAAAAAATTAATATAATCCAAAATAAAACATTGAAAAGTACATATAAGAGATGATCAATATGAATATATAAGATAGACAAATTGAATCGTACCTTGATGATTTCTATTATATTGCAACTTCCATATGTGAGGTGTCATTCTTTGTGGTTTTAATGCGGTCTCCTCTTTCCCATTAAAAAGATGTTTTTCGATAGTTCGATACATATGATTCTTAGAGAGGAAGTGCTTATACTCATCAAACAATTCCTTTGACAAACTCTTTGAATGACGAGATTTCATCTTGGGACCACAAACTGGACATGCAAATTTTCCCTTTGTTTGAATACCACAAAAATGTGTTAGCCCTGGAGCATCGTGAATTGTCCAGGCAAGCATTGCATGGAATTGAAATTCCCTTTGCCCTACTGGTCTAGAGACATCATACATAGTGACACCATTCCATAGCTTAAGTAGTTCATCAACAAGAGGCTCGATATATACATTCATATATTTAACTATGTACTTACCTAAAAGAAAACAACAAATACAATACATATAAGTAAATGAAATATATATATGACATGAATATGCAACAATATTGATCTTCATGACAAATTAAATACTAATGCATTAAAAAAACATTGTTCTAAAGTACAAATTATACCTGGAACAATCATTGCCAACATTATATGCTCCCTCTTTATTGACATCAATGGAGGAATGTTATTGTTGATAACAAAAATAGGCCAGACCGAGCAAGTAGATTTCATCTCTTTAAATGGATTGACACCATCCGCCGCCAAAGAAAGTATAGCATTACGAGGTTCTTCTTTAAAGTGTGGCCATTTTTCCTCCATGTTTGTAAATGCAGAACCATCTGCGGGCATTTGAAGAATATCATCTCCACTTCTATTCCATGCATGGTAATCCATAAATTGTGCTATGTTTTTGCACCTAAACAGTCGTTGAAAGAGTGGAATAATGGGAATATAATGAAGAACCTTACGAAACACCTTTTTGGTTACTTGATATGTTCAGTATCTACTGCTATGACATATATGGCATTCTGTTGCAAACTCATACTGATTATAATATAAAATATGATCATTAGGACATGCATCAATTCTTTGATAGTCCATTCCAACATACTTCATAATATTTTTTAAATATCGGTATGTGCGAGGTAATTTATTTGATGGCAATAACAAATATTCACCTAGTAAGCTATTACAACAAATTCTAAAAAAATGGTTAATATAAATATTTGAAGAGCATAATATTAACGACAACAAATACATCCTTATTATTTTTATGATGAAGTACGTATACCAATACAAATATTATAGCAACATAAATCAAATCATATATATGCGATCGATGAAACATATAATCACATACATACCTTAACACCAGCGTGATGGCTATGTTTGAAAAACCATTCATAACCTTCAAGTTCATTATTAGCAACACAGTAGAGAGAACACTTATGTGGGGGCCTTCAAAAAGCAGTTCATCTGCCTTCTCAAGTGTAGGTAAATCATGAAGATCTTCAAAGTCATCAATTGGCAACGCATGATGTTGATCATCGTCCATTCTAACATTAAATGCATCATTGATTAATGTATTTGCACCATCATCCTCAATTATGTTATCGTCATGATCATCGTCTAATTCCATATCATCATTAACTTGATCATGATCAATATTCACAGGACCTGCATATTGGCATTCCTCCTGTGCTAGTTGTTCCACAATTACCACATTCTCCATGTTCGGAATAGCCCTAGGAGGCCCTTGCTTTATAATTACAATTAAAACATCAAATAAAGAACGTTAGTCATGTCGATTAAGTAAAAAAAATAAAAATGATACAATATACAATTACAAAAACTCTCAATTGAAAGACTGCATGATATATAATCATGAATTATATTGACCTACCAATGGATGATATTCATGCCCCCCCTCAACATGTCCATGTTCCCTACAATGTGTTTTAGCTGTTGTGATCAGTAACCTTCTCTTATTAAAGCCCCTACATCGACTGCAAGGACAATAACATTTTCCATCACCCCTTCTTTCCACTCCATCCCACAACCTAGCAAGCAATTGTCAATTTTGTTCTGGATCTTGATGACCTGTAACATTTTTGTTACGTGGCATTTTATTACTCAAACCGTAAGAACAAAGTACGAGCAAACCCAAGTATATGATACTTCAAGAGAGATGTCATGAAAGAGTAAAACCAAAAACCAAGAATAAACCAATTAGAAATTAACCAAGAGATACTTCAAGAGAGAAGTCACCAAAGAGCAAGACCAAAATCCAAGAACAAGTGGGAAGATCCCCACAAAAGCACAAGGCCAAAAACCAAACCCTAAACCAAGAAATTAACCAAGAGATACTTCAAGAGAGAAGTCACTAAAGAGCAAGACCAAAATCCAAGACCAAGTGGGAAGATCCCCACAAAGGCACAATGCCAAAAACCAAACCCAAAACCAAGAAATTATTAACCAAGAGATACTTCAAGAGAGAAGTCACCAAAGAGAAAGACCAAGTGGGAAGATCCCCACAAAAGCACAAGGCCAAAAAAAAACCCTTAGGAATTTCGCATTTCTTGTCCAAGAGATAACTGCGAGAGTGAGTGTGTGAGATAATGAACCTAGGCGTACATCTATTTATATGAGTGTGTGTAGGAAATGAACCGATGCGTCGGATATGCGACGACGCTTTCCATGTTAAATAATTGACCAATTAAGTGTATTTATTTAAATGATTGACCAATTTGAGGCGTCGTCGCTTAAGCGACGCTTATGGCCACATTTACAAAAAAAAAATTATCCTTGTGATTTTTGGTAAGTTTAAAAAAAGAAATCCACGCGCTGTCATATTTTGGATCGAAATGTAGTAGTGTACAAAGTTTCAACTGCACGGAATGGGAAAAAGGGAAATATTTTACGGTGTTGTAGCCTTTTGAATAGAAAACTTCCGAAATCATTTTCTCCCAAAGGACAAACTGGGTTTTGCTGAACTTTTTTAGGCAGGTTCATATTTGTCCAATGCACCTACACACAAAAATTAGAGAAGCCCACATCACGGATTTTGAGAAAAATGCAAATTGGATGTAGGTGATTATGGATATTTTCTTGAAAACCGTATATTGTATTGGGATGAAAATTACCAGGATTGTTCATATTGGTATTATGCACTTCCTGTCCAAAAATAATGAGAATCCAACTTACCAATTGCAAGATATACCCATTTCAATTTCTGCACTTTTGTAGATGAACATGAATAAAAATGTGTTGCGGCTAAACTTCCTGAACCAATATTTCACAAAATGAAATTTATGTTGGGATGAAATTTTTCAAGCAAGTAATTACCATTATAGTGCATCTCCACACCAAAAATTAGAGAAACTCACATCATGGATTTCGAGAAAAATGTGAATTGGCTATAGGTGATGATGGTCATTTTATCGAAAACCGTGCATTGGATTGAGCTGAAACTTGCCAAGTTTGTTCTTCTTACCATTATTATTCTTCCCTCAAAATTTCATGAAAAACTATCTCACGGTTTGCAAGATATCCTTAAATAAATTTCTGCACTTTTGCAAGCTGTAAATGAGTAAAAATCTGTATGCGCAAAGAATGTCAAAAACCACTCCCCCAAACTAAATATGTCACATGTCCTCATGCAAAAAATGAGTTTTCATCTTAGATGTAAACCATATCCCCCAAACTGAGGATATACATCATGTACTCATGCTTTGATGAGACTCTTCAAGGAAGAAAACAAGTTTTGATCTGTGCATCAATCCTCCATACTATTATAAAATTTATTTACTGATAAAAATGGCCATTTTTTAATTGTTGTGTATGGTAGTACTGCTTCAAAGTAGTTCAAGAGATCCTCTCAGTCGTTTCCATGCTTATAAAAATATTAATGACAACATATAGCACCAACAAGGCAATTGCAACAAGCATAAATCCCATATCCAACTAAGAATGAGAATCTCAAAGCACCAAGCCATTTCAAAATAGTTGGTAGCCACCATATTCAATAAATATCTGTGTCAATCAACAAAACCTATGAATCTATGTATCTCATTTCATACATTCATGTAGCTTCTAATAATCTAATTTATAAAATAGAGCATGGATCTGGAAATGACTATGTATTGCTGCTCCAAAAACTCAAATTACTTAAAACATAATCATTGAAATATGTATTCTGCTATTACCTTCATTTTTGCCTTGGATATACCTTCACCTTCTGAGATGCAGCAATGAAATGAGCTAGAAATAGATGGCTGCTCATGAAACCATCAACTGAGCATGGCTTAACACTAACAATTGATGCTTTGTTATGTGGATAGAAACCCTGTAATCATGAAATCTCATATCCCAAAAAAAAACTTGGTTTGTTTCCATGTAAATATGAGCATGTTTTCCCAAAGGCCGGTCTGTCTTTCATTATTATGGGAATATTTTCATAGTGAAAAAAACATCTCTCTTCCATTATGAATCACAACATCAAATATGCAAGGCCCATGATAACAATTGTAAGCCAATGTAGGCATCAGTGAACAATGAAACTCATACCTCTGAATGTATTCTATGTTATATGGTAGCATAGAATTCTACCACTGTAAGTTCTCATGAAGCAACAACAAAGCCTTGTGTTCCTACAGTTGGTTCTTGTGTGACAGCAGTAGATCATTTTTTTCAATGGTTTTCTAGGCTTCTTGAGATAATTAATGAATTCATAATACTCCTTGCTTAAGTATACAACTCAATCACCATCAAAACTCTCCAATCATTTTTTCTTGTACTTCAAGAGAACATTTTTAATGGGAAAAAAATCTGCAAACCTTGAATCTGGTCATGAACTTGCTGCAAATTATTACAAGACTACCTTTTACCGTTGGTTGTAAATACCTCATTAATGCTTGAATACCGATCTTCCAATTTTGGGAATCCATTAACTGTTATCTCAAAATGTGATTAAGTTGGTCCTTCTTTGTTATGGACACTACATGAGCAAGTTACATACTTCTTCTATAGTACGCATGCATCTTGCTATTGCCATAAAGGATTTCAGAACCCATTATTGGTGCACAAAAATCCTTCTCCCCCAAACTGAATGCAAAGCATGCCTTCATGCATCATTTCCTCAATTTGCAGCCATAGAATATTTGTAGTTCCCACATGCATTAAAAAAATATGGAATCTGGAAAGAACAACCTTCAAGCAACTGCTTTATTTCTTCTCATTTTTGGTTTTTATGTGGCAGTAGCAAGGATTCTTTTCTTACCGCTGGTTCTTGTGTGGCAGCAACAATACTTTCTATTGTTGGTTCTTGTGTGACAACAATAAGGTATCCTTTGATTATTTTCATGCTTGGACAGTTGGGTTTGTGAGATGTTGGGTAAGACTTTGAATTGGATGTGTGTGAATGAAGAAGTATTAGAATTGAGTGGGAAATGGTGGAAATGGAAAAAAAATGCTATATAGAAAATGGAAATGGATAATGCTTAGTGGATCTTCATGACATTTCCCTAAATATTTAATAAATAAAAAACTCATGCTATTTTACCTCAAGTGTTACCTCCGTGGAATATTTGATTGGCATGGATGGACTGATGTTTGCTAGAGTTGATGTAGGCCAAACTGTTGCTAATAAAGATATATATGAGAGTTGAAACTGAATGAGGTTGAATCTGATCTGAAATAATGTTTTATTGGTTGCATATAAGACTAACTGCTGAGACAATTGATGAGGAGGAATTCTACCATAGAAGCAGAAAGACCATCTTCTTATTCTGAAAATCAACTGCTAGAATGAAAATGGAAAGGAATTGCAAAACTACTGAACAAATGATGCTGCAAGTGATTGTTGAAATCATTAGATCACATAATATTCAACTGCTACAAACCAAGGTACAATTCTTACCATGCGAATGAATGTGCTAAAGTCAAGCATGGAAAGAAATCATTGGATTACGGACCATTAATGTATGTTGTTAACGAATGTGAAGAAACTCACCTTTGATGATAGTGAGCTCTAAATTACCTTAGTGCATCTTTACAGGTACGAATGGATGTGCTGGAGTCGAGTCACCTGCAAGATTTGTCAATCAAGAGGCATTGATGAATCCCCATGATTAACAACAAGGAAATATGCCATTGATTCATGTAGATACTAGGGCACTATAAAACTCTAATCTGGATCCCAGATTATATGTTGGAGTCAATGGGACAACACCATTGGAAGGTTGACCTTAATGAATTCCACATCATCCAATACGAGTACAAAATAAATGATTGTGAAGAATCATAGTGAAAAATAGAACCAACATGAAACTCAGAAGTGGAAAGTATATGTGAAGTCATGATGTAGTAGTGATGGAAAATAAAACGGTTAAGGTAACTACATAAGCAGTGGAAAATGGGACTTCGACATGAATGGATTTTTATGGTTTTGAAATGAGGAGGGTGAATGAATATACCATAGTGCAATTGGCTTCTTGAGGGGTTTCTTTCGGCAACAATTGGTATGATAGGTGTCTAAAAATGATTCTTGGCATGTAGCAATGAGACTTGAATTCGGAAACATTGGACTCTGTATGGCTTACACATCAATCTCTCCATTTTTTATGTGCCCAATCCATTTTTGCATTGAGAAAAAGTCTTCAAGAGTCACTCGTGCATGTATTGACCTTTTTCTTCGAAGGACCTGCAAAAACTTGGCACTTTCCTGCAATAAAACATGAGATGATGGAAGAAGAGAGATGGTTGGTCTCTCTACACCCAACACTTATGAAAAAAACAACAAGAAATTACGTATAAAACAAATTCAAAGAAAAATGAACAAAGCAAATTCCATTTTATATCTGCGGGAGAGCAATGTCCATCTAGACTCACCAACATTATTTTCATCATAGCTTCTTCGTTCCTTGTCCAATTTGAGTGATTCAAAAGCAAAATGAAAGTAAATTCATAGGTATATTTCCCTTAGAAATTGGTTTTTAAAATTATATATAATGATATTCCAAATCACTCAATAATAGCCTACATGACAAGGTGTTTTCTCGAATTCTAGACTAGACCAACAACCACGGTTTTAGGCTTAACTTTTTCATTTGATAACAGATTGATGTGATTCTAATTGGATATGAAAGTATATTCATGTAGGTATATCCCTTAGAAACAAGTTTTGAATCCAATAATAATTGATTGGTCAAATAATCCAATGAACAATCTAGGAAACCGAGTTTTAGGAATGTTGATTTGTGATAGGTAGTCGGTGTTTTGGTCATAAAATTTGCATACGATATCAGAATGGAGTGATTAAAATTGAATTGTAAACTAGATTCATAGGGGAATATACCAATAAAATATTCTTTCAATTTATGTCCAATAAGACATCCAAAAATTGATTGTCCCAGCTATGTTCCTAAGCTGCCTGCTTAACACCTCGTTAGTATTTTGGTCATAAGTTTTTCATTTTATACCCAATATTAAAAATTAGAATTGTTTTGGAAACTATATTCAAAGGGATACTTGGGATGTAAAAAGGTTTTAAAAATAATTCCATTTGGACTCCCAAAAATGGACTGTCCCGAATTTGTTTCAGTAAAATTTTCAAGCCAAAATGTCACCAAAAATTTCAATCCTTGAGCACCTAGATTGACTTACACAGTCTGTTGCAGCTGCAGCTGCAACTCTTAAAAAATGAAATAATGTTGAAATAAATAATGTGTAGTTTTATGGATGTGTTATATATAAACAAAAACCAAATACATGCCATGATGTGCAATACACACGTGTTTCAAACTTATAAATTCTCAGATGCAATACAGTTACAGCTAGGTGTTGTAGTTCACTGTCATAGCTGAGTGTTGCAGCTCACTGTCATAGCTAGTGTTGCATCTCACTGTCAAAGCTGGGTGTTACAGCTCACTGTCATAGCTGGTGTTGCAGATCGCTATCACAGTTGGGTGTTGGATCTAACAAATTCATGCCCAAGTTCAAGCTTGAAGGTTCCATAATTGTTGGCTCATTTTCCTGTGGATCCTTCATTCACCTTCTCTAATTACTTTAATTTTGTTTTCATGATATCTTTTTTTTATTTGTAACATATAGAGACAAATTGAAATTGGAAAATTGATGACAAAAATGATTTAAGAATTTTCTTTAAATAGTCAACAATTCCAAAGCATTCATGAAAACATCTCATACCCATTCCTTATCTTTCTACTTTCTGATCTTCCAAATTGCAACAAGGCGCAGGAAGAGAGCATACTTATTCAAAAATAAAAAAAAATAAAAAAGCAAAAGCATGGTTTTATTCTGCTATTCTATCCTACCCTATTCTACTTGGAAATATAAAAATTGTTCAAGTGTATTCATATTTCCAATGGAGCCATTTTCGAAGAAGTGACTCAAGTATGCTCATACTCCCAACAAAAAAATATAACTTTATGAATGCTAGGATATGAGAGATCAACTTTCCCTGAAAATATGGTGCCAAGAACTGGTGAAGTATGGAATGATGTTGCAAACTAATGACAGATTGAAACCAAGCTTCAATATAGTCTTTCTTCCATTGATTTCTCATGGATGTTACACCATGAAGCTCCTTAGTAAACTGATCTTCCTCAATGGATAAGAGATCTGGATCTAATAACATAAACGATACTTCAATTTTTTATTCGAATGTACGTTCTTCATCAAATATTATGTGTGTCTTGTTGATCTTGTTTGCCTGCTTATGAGGACTAGAAGAAACTCCATCTACAAATCTTGGATTTAAAACATGTTTAGGCCTCGCATGGATTTGTTGTAACAATGCATAGTCTTTTTGCAGCGTTGTAGGTGAGGTAGAACAAGAGGGAAATGTAGGAACATTTTGCAGTTCAGCACTGTAAGCATACCATACTTCTTTATTATGGTTAGGGTGGAGGGTGGATTGGATAGGAAATTGTGTTGGATACCAAGGAGTTTGATGAGAAAATAGATGTGGCTGATGTAGAGGATTGGTTTGTGAGGTTGATATTGAAGGACCAAGTTGTGTTGCAACATGAGGGAGAGTGGCCATGTGATCATAAGATAGGACATTCCAACCTTCTGGATAAGGTAGGTAAGAGTTAGATTGAGGCTGCAACAGTTTCCATGGTGGAAGAGTATTCAATGAATGAGTATGAAAGTAAGGAAATGGAGGGATATAGTTTTGAACCATACATGTAGGCCATGGTTGAGATGACTGTTGTAATGAGTTGGATGCAACTCCCAGATCTCTATGATATGTTCCTTTCATCTAGGGTATGGAGGGGCAGCAACCAGTGGAATGCTTCAAGTTAGATATACCATAACTTTCAAGACTATCGAAAGGAAAATCCCTTGCTTCTCTTATTTCCTCCTGCTTTTCCTTATCCTGTAAAACACCCAATTGTGAATCAGCTTAGGAATTTCAAATAAATTGTTGATTTCAGCTCCTATAACTCTTGTTCTTGCAGCAAATTTCAAAAATTGAAAATAAGGATTACTATAATTCTTACTAGTCTTGAAGTTTCCTCGTGAATACCTTCTACATAAATCACAAATATCATCATATGCTAATTGAAATACATTACATGTTCCCATCAGATTTAATAATTCTAAATAGTCATCTTCGATTCCCTTGAGTACAAGTATTTTTAAGGTCTCCTTCCCCAATTTCGTTTTTTGGATCTTTAGAGGTTATATTAAAAGAATTCCATGTATTCCCACAAACTCTCTTCTTCTCCTTATGTCATTTCGAATATGTCTTCATTAATCCTGCAATAATCTTGGTACCTTTTCAAGAATACATGTTTCATGTCCTCCCAAGTTTGTATACAATTCCCACCGAGGTTCATGAACCAATGGAGGACTGTTCCTTTTAGAGTAAGGGGAAACACATTCAACTTTTCATCATTAGAAAAATAACCATATCATCTACAAAGTACTTCAAATTGAAATAAAAATACATCAGGGTCTTCATTTTCCAAACCGTAAAAATTTGGTAGAACATGTGGGAGAATGCTTTTCGTTGGTGCCACTCTTCCTGAATCTCTGATGGGAAATTTGAAGGTAACAACTTCTGCATATTTCTTACCTGTTATCTCTTCATTAGATTCTTCGTGTGCTATCTTGAGGCTCCTCCTTCGAATGTTCCTGTCAACTTGTTAGTAGAATGGGTGGTGCTTACAACACCACTAAGGGGAATGATAAGATTTATGCTCCAAAGATTGAAAATGAAATAAAACTGAATGTAAAGACAAAAAATTCACACTCAAAATAAATTCAATAAACTGAAATGTAATCATGCAACCTACATGCACTACTTTAACAATGCATCTACAAAACAACGTCAGATGTACTTTTGCACCATTGATAACTTCCCCGGCAATGGTGCCAAAATGTTGGGCCCACTATATGCCAACTAATTAAAACTTAACATGCATACTGCTAAACATAAATTATCAATCCGAGGAAGTCTTTTATTTCAAAGCTATTGTGCAAGATATATGCAAGCACAATTTCTACTTGACACTGTTATATATTGGTATGCAATCGAAACTATTTGTAAACTAGATCACACCTTCTTGAAAGTAAATCAATCCTCAAACCTATTCATAAAATAAAACTGTAAATCGAACACACTTCAAACAAGATCTATTCCTATGAAACAATATCTAATTGCATAAATCTAAAATAAGTGTTGTGTTGGCCAACGATCTATCAAAATGAATTAACAGGAGAACACTATGATAAATTGAATGAATAAAAACATGAACTAAATAATAAACAAGTATGATAAATCTAATGAATGAAAGCATGAACTAAATAATAAACAAATCTACAAAATAACACACTTACAATTAACACTACTTGCATTTGATCGGGAAGAGGGACCTTCCTCCACTAAGCAAAGCTGGATCTCCACAATGAATGTCTACAACTCAAGAATTAAGAAACTGCCATAATGTATTATCATAATAAAATGATTACAATAGATCTGGATCAAATCCTACATCATAACATTGATTTCTCTTCCCCTATCCCAATGAGATTGATTACATATTTATACATAAAATTATCTCATGGAAATGAGGAACTGAACCCCCAACTTGTGATCTGTAATAGCTAAAACACGGCCATAACTGCTGACAACTTTGGAATCGACCGCAACAGTAAATATGGAAAATACCCTCTCGAAAAACCACCTGTATACCGTAAAACGTGGCTTCGTTTGGCAATTTCCTTGCAATTCAGGTAAATGATGATGTGACACACAAAATCTATGTCTCAGATGTTTGAGATTCATTTCCATATTCCCCCAAATTGAGACACGAATCAAGGTGTTCTTATTTGGCATGCATTTTTTATCAAGGCTGTAACAGCTAGCTATGAGCGTCCTGTATGTGAAAAATCAGTCCACAAACCATCATTAGTAAAATTATGCATAATAGTATTCAATTCATCAAAGATAAATGAAAATAATCATTATTAACCACTTAAAACATCAGTGAAAGTAGTATGTTGTTTTATGCACAATTACAACAAATGGATGGAAAATGGAATGATAAATGGGTGATAATGGGAAGAAAATGGATGAAATATATGTCGATAAGTGATGGAAAAATGGACAATTCTAGGGCCGAACAATAAATATTCCTTATGAAATGTTTCTAACCATACAACTAATACATTTGACTTGTAGGAAAGATCGTGTACAATCGCCTACAAGAAAAGAAGGATGAGAGTTGTTCCAAAGAACAAGTGACGACAGTTCAAGAAATAATCCAAGATGAAGAATAATATGACGATAATTTCAAATAAAGAAAGATGTCTCAGACACAATGGTATTATGTGACATTGTTAAGCAACATCATTGATTCAAAACCTTCCCGCTATGAAGAAGTAGCCAAGAAAAAAAGGGAAGGAGAGTACAAGTTCAAGAAGAATGATGTCTAGGATGTGGTATCGAGACCTAAAGAGAAGTCCGTAGTATATTCCATATGGATTTAGAAAATCCAACATGTAGTATATGGAAACACTGTGGGATACAAGGTAAGATTCGTAGCATGATGCTTCTCACAAAAATAAGGCATAGACTATGAAGAGACATTTGTAGCCACTGGAAGTGAAGACACATGACAGGAAGACTCATGTGTGTAAATTAAAGAAGGTCTTGTACAAGCTCAGAAGGAACCCATGGGATAACACACACATGAAGAGATTGAAGATCACCTAGAGTGATAAAGATCTTAACCTTTTCTACAAGGTTGAAGATCAAATCCTATCGAGGAGGACAAGCTCACAGATGGGTGCAAGAAGAACTTTTGAAAAGGTTCAAGATAGAAGATATTGGTATCCAATGATCCTAGAAGGATACATAGATATTAGTAGCAGAGGAAGATACTTTCCACTCTAGTACATAATACATAGAGTACGAAAGGAATAGGGAGAATGATGCTTCAGTTCAGAGGGAGTGACTGCAGAAGATCTCGAGGCTGGACATGGTATGATAGGATGGACATGATACTGATGGCTCTAGGATTTACTAAGAGTAAAGAAGATTCCAACGTTTACTTCAAGGTTGAAGGCGAAATACCATTGATGCTACTGTTATATGTCGATGACTTGTCCCTGACAGAAAAAGTGGAATGAAGGAGACTTGCTGTCGAGTTCAAGATGAAAGACTTGGGTATGATGCACTACTTCTAGGCATGGAGGTGTGGAAGAATGTAGATAGAATATCTCTTAGACAAAGGAAATATGTTTCAAAGATCCTGAAGAGGTTTAGGATGATGGAATGCAAGGCCATGACCACACCTATGGAATCAAACCCGAAGCTATTGAGTGATGCTTCATCAAATTGAGTTGATGCTACGATGTTTCATCAGATGATTGGCTCTTTGATGTACCTAACAAATACGAGACCAGATATTTTATTTTCTATAAACACATTGAGCCAGTTCCTGATAGATCTGAGACATGTTCACTTGATTGTTGCAAAGCATATTCTGAGGTACCTGAAGGGTATAGTTGATTATGGGCTCAAGTATGAGGCGAATCAAAAGATTAACCTGTAAGGTTATGTGGATTCAGATTAGACAGACAATTCCATTGATAGGAAGAGCACTTCAAGGTGCTACTTTAGTATGGGATCAGGTGTGATCTCTTGGTTTAGCATGAAGCAATCCTGCATGGCACTGAGTACAACCGTAATAGAGTATGTATTTGCTTGTTTATCTAGTTGTGAGGAAATATGGATGAGGAAGATACTATCTGATTTATTTGATCTCCAGTTGGATGCTACTTGCATATATTGTGACAACCAGAGTTGTGTAAAGTTGTCAAAGAACCTGGTGTTCCATGACAAGTTGAAGCATATCAAGATAAAATATCACTATATCAGGGATATGGTGCAGAGAATAGTATTGAACCTCCAATATGTTGTGACGGACGATCAGATAGATGATGTGTTGACCAAGCCATTAGCCAGAGTGAACTTTGAGTACTTCAGGGAGAAGCTTGGTGTTCTTCAGATTGAGGTTTCTTCTAAGGGGAGGTGATGATTTCATGTACCCTTCTGACATCGTTGTTGGATGTGTTCCCCCCATGGTCCAATGTAAGTGTAGAGCCCTTCTGACATGGTTGCGAGATGTGTTCCCTACATGGTCAGATGTAAGTGCAGAGCCCTTCTGACATGGTTGCGGGATGTTTTCCCCTCATGGTCAGATGTAAGTGTAGAGACCTTCTGACATGGTTGTGGGATGTGTTACCCCCATGGTCATATCTAAGTGCAAATCTCTTATCATATGGTTTTGGGATGTGTTCCTGACATGGTCAAGTGTAAGTGCAAATCCCTTCTGACATGGTTGCGGGATTTTTTCCCCCCATGGTCAGATGTAAGTGCAGATCCCTTCTGACATGGTTGCAGGATGTGTTCCCCACATGGTCAGATGTAAGTGTAGATCCCTTCTAACATGGTTGCGGGATTTTTTCCCCAAATGGTTAGATGTAAGTGAAGAGCCCTTTTGACATGGTTGTGAGATGGTTTCCCCACATGGTCAGATGTAAGTGTAGAGCCCTTCTTACATGGTTGTGGGATGTGTTCCCCACTGTCATGTCCCCGGTTTCGACCCCGTATGCATGATGTATATAATGTAATTAATCATGGTGAGGAGCTCAAGGCAAAAGCCCCACCATCGATTTGGTTGTGTATGTTCGGCAATGGGGATATTTGCCGATGGTTTGTCGTGCTATCCGGCACCTTATAATTTGACATCATGTAATTACGCACATCAAATAAAACTAAAACCACAACCAGCTACGGCAGTGCAACGTTGAATGAAAAGGGCATGGATTCCAAAGGATAAGGGGTGGGGGATGTCAAACCTTGGTTATGGGGGAAAAACCCATGTTTTATTACCTTTGTTGTTTTGTCACCTTTGTCTCATCCAACCTTGTCAACCTCTTTAATGCTTCAGCTGGTGGTTGGGGGAGTTATTGCTGAAGTGTTGGTGGTTGTGGCAGGCTGTCAGCCTTACCCAATTGCCCACTCCACCCAGGTCTGCCCATTCTTCTCCCTCACGCACTCTTCCCTGGTCAGTTCACTCTACCATGATTTTTGGGTCTGTTGGCTCTCACGCAGGGGTTTTTGGGGCATTTTTGGACTCACGCAGGTTTTCTTCCTCTCCCCACGAGTTGCTGAGCACCCACGAACTGCAAAATCGTGTCCTTCCTGTTGTGTGTGCATCCACGGGCAAAAACGAAGCTGTTTTTCTTCACGCAGGGCCTCCATTGTCTGTTATTTTCCTTGCTGGGTCGGATTGTTTACCCACGCGTAGGTATCCTTCTGTTTGGGGCGCACATAGTGAGCTGAGAGCCGTGATTTTGCATCCACGACTGACTGTGAAGGGCCATTCATGCTTTTGGCTGTCTCACAGATTAGTTGGGTTGTTTTTCCCTGTTGTAGTTTGTTTGCTGTTGTATTTTTGGGGTTGTGCAATTCGTTTTCCATGTTTTAAGCTGTGACAGATGGTTGGTTGCCTGAGTGCAATGGATAGTCTTTGGACTGTGCTGGCTTGGCTTGGTTGTTGAAAGCCTGTGAAACCCAGCTGTGTTGTTTTGTTGCTTATGTCCCCTTGGCTATGTATAAGCCTGCAATTGACCCTTATTCCGGAGGAATCATGCCCAGCTCGGGGGTGGCAGCGTTGCTGAGAGATTGATGAGCAAGCTGGCCTATGGTTGGGTGGAACGTTGCAGCGACGTAGCTGGTTGCGGGTGAATTCTTCATCAATAGATAAGTGCCGATGTTTACTGCATCTCTGTAATTTATATTGGTGTTAAATGAATTATAATGAACTGTAAAGAGATTGTTGAATGCTGGTTTATGAGTATGTGTGCTTCCGCTGTATGATTGAAGAAAATGCATCTGTGTATGCTTGTAATGTTTAATTTCAGCATTTGAATTCTGTTTATGTTCATTGGGCATTTTGCCCGGCTGTATTGTTGTGTACATCGCGTCCTCTTCGCCGGTTGAGGGATGGGGACGTGACACCCACGTGTTCATATGTAAGTGTAGAGCCCTTTTGACATGGTTGCGGGATGTGTTCCCCACATGTTCAGATGTAAGTGTAGATCCCTTCTGACATGGTTGCAGGATGTGTTCCCCATATGGTTAGATGTAAGTGAAGAGCCCTTCTGACATGGTTGCAGGATGTGTTCCCCACATGGTCAGATGTAAGTGTAGATCCCTTCTGACATGGTTGCATGATGTGTTCCCCCCATGGTAAGATGTAACTACAGATCCCTTCTGACATGGTTGTGAGATTTGTTCCTCCCATTGTTAGATATAAGTTTTGTAGAAGATGAATACCTACATGGAGGCTAGGACTACAACCAACATGAAAAAGAGTTGGCTCTATAGAACTTCCTATGATGAGTAGAATTGAGAGATAGAACCATTTGCTCAAGATAGTGGGAGCAGTTATGATGATGATGATGATCCAACTTGATAATGATATGGTTTTGATGATGATCCAGAGACGAAGACTTGTGATGATTAACTTTGATGATGATCTAGAGACGAAGAATTGTGATGATGAACTATGTCAAGAGAATACCTTCCTAGATAAGAGGGAGTGTTGATGTATTTGTAACTTCAGAATGTATTCACTTGGATATCTTATATTGTAACCCAATGTTCCTATCGGGAGAATCATTTGTATTTCATTGTACCTTGATGTTCATAGTGGGAGGATCATTAATATAAAAAATTCATCTAAAGTTATAGAGGTTAACCCTCCATTGTAATTCTGGGAAACAGTCCCCACAACTGAGGGGTACTAGGGTTATTAGAATCTCCTAGTGAATTCTGCCCTAGTAAGTAATTATCATGTGGAAAACTAGTATAAATATAGAGTGAGTCTCTCTATTTGAAACACACACTCACTCAACTGTAGCGCATTATTGAGAGAAGAGGAGCTTGCACAAGTGAGAGAGAGAATGACTTTCGGAGATTATCTTTGTGTCTTTGGGTTTTACTTTTGGTATTGGTGCTCATTCTATCTCCGAAGAAGTTGTGGGGTTTTATCCTTTATGGTTTCCTAAAGGAAAACTTATCGTGTCTCTTATCTCTTGTGATTATTGTTGTACATGTTATTCTCTCAGATAAGATCCTAAATCACATTTCTTAAATGATAAAAATCTAACATTCCTGAGGAAAATATTTGAATGGAAACTGTGGTCATGTTAGTATTATGTCAAGGACCAACACCATGAGGGTCGATATAAACCAGAGTCATAGGAATCCACATAATAGATGAAGGAGGAGCCTCAAAGGATCCTCCCCTCGTTCCAGACAATAGAAATAGAGGGAACTCCGAGACTATGAGGTGGTACTCATGGTAAGAAATATGTGAGAACCTCTATCGATAAGAGACTGCATAGAGTGTCTAATCCTTTTATGAAGAAGAGGAGAAGGATAACAAGGTGGTAATCTTGCTAAATGTCTAGAACGATGTGACACTACAAATCGATCTATGATGATCCACAAATAAAAAGGACCAAATAAGTATGATCCCTAAATCCATCTAGCACACACAGAGCACATCCCTAAGTAAAAATAGGTCAGATGCAAACAAGCCAATTGTGAGGAAAAGTGAGCTCCTGAATGCAGCATGTATGTCTAGCCTAACAGATCATGAGACTCTCATACACTACAAGTGGAGGTGTGTAAGCAATTATAGCGACCCTTATATTCAACGTGAAAATATACTATGATGTTAGACCCCTACCTAGCCATGACACTCACATAATAACCTATGCAAGTACCCCCTATGATACCTAGGTAAGGAAACTAAGGCCACCCCAATATAATCAATGCTCATTTGGAAAATCTCATGAGGGATCTATTAGATGAGTATGGTAACAAATGCCAAATCTTGAAAACACCAATGGTATCTCAAAATCCCCCAAATACGAATAAGATCCTATAAATATCAACAGCAAGTAGTAAGGGGCTATCCCCATGACCAACGTGCGCGCTTCATCATGCTTAATTCCTGTGTAAGAGGAACCTCCCGAGAAAACTAATTATACCAAGGATTTATCTTCTCACTTGGATAGACAACTAATTTTTTTGTTTCTTATTCTTCGAAAATTTACTCATGACAGCCTATTCCAAGCCTCTACAACCTAATCTTTTTGGTGCACCTTATAAAATAAAATCCTTGTAATCAATTTTAATTTAAGTGTTAATTTTAGACGTTGTGATTACTCAAAGGAAAAGGACATGCAACTAGTGATGTTACGACTCAACAATGATGCAAATGTGCACACCTAAAAACAATTCCAAGTGCAAGTTTATTTTAAAATAAAAAGTGGTATGCCACTATATGTAATGTAAAAAAAAATATTTCATTTTCAAATGCCGAAGAAATACTTCCTATATGAAATCCTAAATACTACTCTTATCCAAGAAACCCAATGAAATTACCTCCATAAATGCATATGTGAGGTGCAATTAAGTATGCAACTATATAATTGTTTGGTTTTTAAATATAAATGAATGAAAATGCAATAAAATTCATTAAATTTCTTAGTCTTTGCTGCATGTAGAAAACACAAGCTAAGAAAGTCACCGAGACAAAGACTAATTCACCAATGTAAAATAAAAAAAGGAGATAAATTGACAAGAACAATTTTCAAAGAAACAAAATTAATAAAAAAGGGGTCTCTAGTCACAAAAGGAATAGTCAACAAATATTATTGGTACTGAGGAAGATCCAACCACATTGAAAATTGACCAAGCAACTTCACACTTCAAGAAATCAACCAAAATATAGGATGCATGTGACTGTTCAAAGAATATTAGTGTATGTATGTGATTACATAGTGCACATCCTGCATATTCTCTATCCCATGTATACAAAGAAGAATGTGGTAAAAGCAAGGCCAAGGTTCAAATGACTCTAGGGGACTGTTAATGGATTCCAATACTACCAAATGTGACACATAAATTGGGAGAAACAGAGAGCACATCGAGAAAAACATGCACCCAAACCCTAACAAAAAAGGAAATATCCCTAGCGAAGTCACCAATTATGTTATGGAGAAAATATTCCTATGGCTTGGGGTTGGAAGCAATAGATAGTATGCCACCAAAAATCAATCCATTCTCAAGCATGCTAGATATTAAATATGGTTCCAAAAATGTCAATATCTCAATGGTTATAACTACCAAACATTAATAAAGGATTTTATCTAATATAAATAATTTCTTGTTGATGCAACATACACTATCCTGTCATGGGGTCATGTGCACATGGGGTCTTTAAATAACATGAATTTTGATATATTTATTGTATTCCTTATAGTTTCCATATTATAACAACTATCAAAAGGTCCAACATGGGGGCTTACCATTTCAACTTGTGATTTCCCTACTGGTTGTAGTAATTTTTATAGTCTTTTAAAATAAATGCGCTAACCTTTGTAGGTATCTATGCTTAATTTGGTGTAATTTTATAAATTACAATGATGGTAAAAATAACTTGGAATACACTTTTAAAAATGTGATGAATTATCATTTTTCCCAAGCAACTAAAGGGAAAGATTCCAAATGCAGAGCATGCAGACAAGGGTCAGTCACAATCAACTGTTTTAATGGTAATCAATTCTTGTCCTATTCCTTTCTATGATCATCAAATTTTCTATGAATGTCCCTGTCCAACAAGTTGGAACAAACATGCAAGTTGTCGTTGAATGAGGATGTGGTGTTTACTTTTCTTTGTTTCTTTTATTTTAAGTTCAATGTACAATCACAAAGTTGGCAGTGGTATTTATGTTTCCATCCTATATGCACATCTACAACCATCGATTTCCTTTCTAAATCAGCATATCTATCCCTAAATTCAATTTTCTAGGTTTATACATAATCATAAACAAGAATACATAGCTCTGCCTAGTGTAGATATGTGTGAGAGTGTGTGAAAGAATGATGTTTGACTCCAATAGGTATGGGAAAATGGTGATGAGACAACTAACATAATTTATGACAATTGAAGAAAGGAATACTCGAGGATACATACTAGATCGTGGTAGTTGACAAAAGCATCTCAAAAGTCCAGTCAATCCCATGCTTAAATAATTGCATCAGGTGACTTTTACCACAAACCCCACACATGCATTTCATGATTGGAAGCTAGTAAAAAAAAGATACAATTGGCTTATTCAAGGAAATATGAAAGAATTTGGGTGATTTCTAAAGTTGAGACTTGGAAGAAAAGGAATAGTTTCCCATAGGCACCCTTTCTTGTTCCCAACTGGTGGAATAATAGCCCCTTTGGTGTTCTTTACATATCCATTATTGGACCATTTTATTTTTTATTCTCATAATATTTACATATATTTTGAATTGGCATTTTAATCTAAACATAAAGCCCAAATAAAAATATTTACATTTCAATGGTAAAATTGGAAGTAGTATAGATTTGGTCACTCCTGCATCAATCCCCTCTTGTAAAAATAAAAGTGAGGTCCTACTCATGATGTTGTTAGGAACTTGACTTGTCTATCGTGTAACACTCTCCAACTCTTCTTCTATAATCCATGTGGTGTGCTCTCTATCCTTATATTTCCAACAAACAAAATATTTCTTAGTCTTCCAACCCCTTGCTCTCTCAACCATTCCTTTATCTAATATTTCTACAATTCATTAGTTTTTCACGTTCATAAATTTGTTCCCTTGAATCAACAATAATCCCATCATCTTCAGTGGATACTCCTTCATGGCATTTATAAAAATTAACAAAATTGAATATGGGTGAAATATCCAACTCCGTGGACATCTCTAACATATAACCATTATAAAAAAAAATATTCAAGATTTTTACATGATCCAATGTTCTTCATTTTTATTTTATTATGCATTATTCATGGGAACCTTTTCTTTTACAAATGTGCCATTACTAAATATCCTTTATCAAATACTTTGATTATTATTATTGTATTAGATCTACATTTGTATTCTTAATTAATTTTTACTCAAATTTTTCCACACTTTTTCATGGACCTCTTTCATGTGTTCTATAAAAAAAATTGGAAATACACTCTTTGTCTTATTTTTTGTAATAATTCCAAATAATCTACTTTCCTTTGTGACCTTCCATTGATAACGTGAAATGGGATTCTACCTTTATATTTGTTCATGGAATTATTATATGAAACTTTCTCTTGTGCCAACACTGCATCCCATTGTATTGTCCTTTCACCAATCAAGCATCTTAGTAGATCCCCAAGTCATATGTTGAAAACCTCTATTTTCCCATAAGTTTGTAGTTGATACACATAAGAAAACTGCATTTTGGTATCCAATTTATTCTATAATGTCCTCCATAAATGTCCAAGGAACTTGTTCCTATCTAAGGTTACGCTTCTATAAAATCCATGGAATCTAACAATTTCTTTAAAGAAAAACCATGGTTTTTCTTGTGGAATCATTAATATTCTTAGAAGTAAAATGTTCCATTTGTTAAGGCCTATCAACAACAAAAAAGCTTGAAATGTTACCTTCTTGGGTTGTTGTAAATTCCAACAAAAATCCATTTTGATTTCCTCCCATGGAAATTTGTGTATTGTCAATGGTGTATAAGATCCATTGTTTTGACTTATTCCCATTGCATGTTGACAAATTTTACAACATTTAACCCAATTTTAACATCCTTATACATTCCCGAGAAAACTATCACTCCCAAACTAGTGACTTTGTCTTGTCCACACCAGCATGTCTACATAATCCTCAATTATACATCTCTCTAATAATATTACCTCTCTTAGATAAGATTGGTAAGAGTGATTGATGATTTTTAAATAGAAAACCCTCTTGAATCAAGCAATCCAAGAATAGGTTTTTATCATAGCTCTTTGTTTTTTTCCCTTTCATTCTGTGCTTCAGTGAAATATACATGTTCATCATATAGTGTATTTGTCTCTTCCAATATTATTACTTCAATATAATAGTAGATAAAAATGTCCATGTCCTACTCAAAACATCTACCACTCTATTTGACTTCCCTAGTCTATGCTTAAATACAAAAGTATGGCTTTGCATTAATTCACCTAGTTTCATGTTTCTTTGAATCAATTTAGGTTGGCCATTGAAATATTTCAATTCTTAATGATTGATGTAAAGAACAAATTCATTTATAAGGAAGTAATTCCTCCTCCTCTTTAGTTCCAAAACAATGGTATATAATTATTTGTCATAAACAAAATATTTTTGTTTGGCTTCACTCAGCTTGTCACTGAGAAAGTTATTGGTATTCCCTATTAACTCATCAGTGCTCCAATAGTTGTCCCACTAGCATCACAATCAACATAGAAAACTTTGCCAAATTATGGAAAGTCCAACATTAGTATTTGACTAACCTTCTTCTCCAGCAACTCAATGTTGAAACCTACAAACTTGATGGTTCATTATACCTAAGGATATTCTAGGGAAAATCAGTATGTCGACAATATGAGAGTAGTGAAGCACTCGACTGGAGTTGGTAGAGAGACTGAATAGTTGGTTGAATAGATGAATTAATGTTTAACGTGACTACAACATCTGACTAAACGCTGGGACATTGTGTTGGAATTATGATAGGTATTGCAATCATATGGAAACATATCAGATTGTGATGTAGTTTTCATTGATGGAAACACATAGTTCCAAGCATATGATACAACAACAAGGAGGAAAAATAAGCAGAGGCATAGACGAATTGACAATTATGGATGAATTCTGCAAGAGAAAGGTGTAGGAAAATTATCGGTACCATAAAGATTAAATGAATAATGTGCACTTGATCTCAAATCAATGAACAAAGAAGAAGTCAAAAATATCAATGATCGAAGATGAGTTCTTCAATGTGAAGTTGCAAGGTGGTTAAAGTTGTGAGAGGTGAATTATGGAATCCCATCTTTGGAAAAGTGGGAAGTAGGATCCATAACCCACAATATGCAATCCTATTTCCACAAGGGACCATTGCAGTCTCATAATTGTGGAATTCAATTACGAAATTCAGGAACTTATTCAATCTGCAATCCGCAACTGCGAAAAGGATCTTGCAAAAAGAATCTTGCAGAAACAGATTTGAGAAAGTCAATTTTGGAATTCGGGAATTTATGAAATCTACAATCAGCAAGTGCAAAAAGAATCTTGCGGAAACAGATCTGTAGAAACAGATTTGCGGAATCGCTATTGCAGAAACTCAAAATTGTGAGAATACTGAGGTTGCAGATGCAAGTAATCTATCATGTTGTTTCTTCATGAATTCTTTGAATGTAAAGGAAAATTGATTTGAGTAGTTATGAATTCAAGAATTCAATGGAAAATAGTAAACGATGTCTAGATTTCTTATCGATTGGGTTCCTCCTGTCATGGGTCATTGAACATGTTTTTATCAGTTATGAAACTAAAAATTCAGTAATACGAATAGGTGAAGGGAATAAACACTGACATGCATAAAATAATGGTGATGAGAGGACTAAGGAAGTGTTAACTAAATGCAAATATCTCGTGCATGGACCGCTGTCAAAGGGAGTGATTACAGAATGAAATATAACTCTAAGTTCTTTCAAGAATATGTAGAACGAAGATAGTGAGAGGAACCAAGTTTGAATAAGAAGTTACATAAGTAGATCAAAAAGAGTAATAGAGTTGGTAAGCATAGTTATATCTGCTTTTCTATAAATTGTGTTGAACATGTTTAAATCTAAGGAATAAGGGTGGCAAGGTTGTGCTAGGAAAAACATGTCTTATTCTCTGTAGAAGTTGGATCTTGTACAAGTGGAAGTGGGTACTTCCACTTAGTAGTAGCTGGTGAATTTTATTTTTTAGTGGTTGCTAGAAAAACATGAGGGTTGGTTCTCTTTGCAAGTAGGAGCTTGTAAACAGAGGTTGAAACTTCCTTTGAGTAGGTACTCAAAAAATTATGATGTAAATGTTTTGGAGTTGCTTGACACTCTAAGAAGAAAGGTTTTTGTTCATATTTTTCTATGTCTCTATCATGTGTGCAATTGCTGATTATTATTCCGTTCGTTATACTTGTTGCATCACCATGACTGTAAATTTGTGATCAATAAACATGGTTTACAATTTGGATATTGTTTAATATTATAAATAACTGATTCACACCCCCCCTCTCACTTATTTGAATAATATCAACAATTGGCATCAGAGTAGGTTCCTTTATTTAAAGGTAGGTATGTAATATTAAACATGACAAGTCACGAAGGGAATTTAACCAATAAGGTTCCTCTGTTTGATGGAACAAATGTTTCCTTCTGGAAGGTTAGAATGAGAACATATCTAATGTCCTTAGGTGCTGATGTTTGGGATGTAGTAGCCAATGGCTATGTAAAGGCATTTGTGCTAGCCTCCAAATATGATAAGTTGTAATTTAGTTTTATTGCAAAGGAAATGAATACTATCATGAGTGGTCTTGCAGAAGCTGAGTTTGTTAAGGTGATGCATCTTGAATCTGCAAAAGAGATGTGGGACAAAATTATAAGTAGTTATGAAGGAAATGAGAAAGTAAGAGATGCCAAATTACAGACATTTAGAAAGAAGTTTGAACAACTAAATATGAATGAGGATGAGACTGTTAGAAAATATTTCTTAAGAGTAGAAGAGAACGTGAATTATATGAAAGGTCTTGGTGAAAAGATTGATGAAACACCCTTAGTTCAAAAAACTTTAAGATCTTTTCCTAAAATATTTAATCCCAAAGTTTCTCCAATAGAATAATTAAACAATCTTAAAACTATGTCTATTGATCAAATCCTAGGAACTATAACTTCTTATAAAATGAGGATTATTAAAGATAAATCCACCAGTAGAGAAGCATCCTTTAAAGCAGATAATAACACTGATTCTGAAATGGATGTGAATAAGGAAAAATTTGTAAGAAGGTTGAATAAAGGATTAGGTAAATACAAAGGAAAGATGCCCTTTAAATGTTTCAACTGTGGTAAGATAGGCCATTTTACATCTAAATTTCCCCACAAGCAAAAGGGTTAGACTCCTGATGACAAAGAGAACTACCCATTCAATAAATACAATAAAGAGGACAAATATAAAAAGAAAAGCTTGTGTGCAACTCATGTTGATTCCTGAGAAGAGACAGTCAATGCTTCATCTTGTGAAAATAAAGGGAATAATTTTATGCTTGTGGCCATTAAAGATTTTGAAAATGAATATATAGGAAGTGACCTGAATGATGAAGAATCTATGGTTGATATGGAAGGTTAATTAATCAATGCTCTGGAATAGATTGACAGACTTAGACTAAAGAAGATGAAACAAAAAAATATTAAAGTTGTCAAGTATTAAAGTTTCAGAATAACTGAACAACATTCTAAGTAAGAAAAGGTCTTCATTGTTAAAAATATGTCTCAGCTAAGAAGAAGGTTCAAGTAGTAATCACTCAGAAAACAAGGAATTGGATAAGTTGATTAAATTTCAAAGCATAAAACAGTGAGAATACAAACATACTTTGCAAAAAAAAGGGAAATGAAGATAAAACGAGTACAAGATTAGGAATTCAGATTGGAAATATCAGTCAAGCTTTCCTTAGGAACAAAGTCAACAAAGAGGAATACAACCGAGATTCAGTTACCAAGTTTTTCTATTGTTATTGTTATTGTTATTCTAGTTTTTGTTAGAAAGATCCAAATTGTGCATTTAATTTTAGAAGTATGGAATTAAGGATAGCAAATAACAACCAATTGGTGCAACATAGAACAAGACAGTCAGTGAGTAAACAAGATCATCATACAACTCAATTAACAACTAAAAAAATAACACATGATAGAAATATCAATTCTTTTGATGTACTGGACAATGAGCCAGAATGTTATGCTTGTCATAATTTTGGACACAAGGTGCTAGACTGTCATCTGAATAATTACAAAATAGATCTAGGAGTGAATTAGTCAGCTGGAAGTGCTAAAATTTTAAAAATAAAGAAAATAACATGTGTGGTTTAGTTCTTTTTGTTCAAAGGTAAAAATACTCCTGGTATATTTACAGTGGATGTTCCAAACACATGACTAGTGATAAAAGTAAGTTTATGTCTCTAAGTTAAAGTAAATCAGGAAATTTAACTTTTGGAAATGACGCTTCAAGGAAAATCAATGGAAAAGGAATGGTAAAGTTGAGTAATGGAAAATGGAAAGCCCAAGATGTGTTCTTTGTAGATGGACTGAAACATAATATTCTTAGTATCGGTCAGTTTTGTGAGAGAGGATGTGAGGTTGTTTTATCTTCTAAAGATTGCAAGATAAGTTTGTACCTTAAGGACAATTTTTTGCAAAAGGCATAAGAACATAAAACAATGAGTATGTCTTGAAAGAAGGAAAAGAAGGATACCACCTAAGAAAGTATGATGAAATCTTTCTATGGAATAGGAGACTTGGACACTTAAAATTTGATCACGTAATCAAGATTATAAACAGTGGGGCACTAAAATATCTTCCAAAAATATCAAATCCATATGACTCTGTTTGTAAACTTTGTCAAATGGGAAAATTGACTCGCACAGAGTTTAAATCCAATAACTTCACATCAGCATACAAACCTATTAAGTTAGTACATATAGATTTGTGTGGACCATTAAGAAAGGAAGGAACATAAAGAGAAAGATATTTTATGTTGGTCATTGATGATTATTCTAGACTCACATGAGTCACCTTTCTAAAGGAAAAATATGAAGCATTTGAAAAGTTAAATTTTTTTAAGGCTCTAAGTGAGAATCAAATAGGAAAGAGAGTAAAGCCATTAATTTCTGATAGAGGAGGAGAGTTTAGTTCAGTAGAATTCAAATATTTTTTTCATAAACATGGAATTAAAAGAGAGTATACTATTCCAGGGATTCCACGGAAAAATGGAGTAGTTGATAGACAAAATATGTCAGTTTCATAGATGGAAAGATCAATAATGAATGAAAGGAATATTTCTCATACATATCGGGTAGAGGCAATTCACAAAGCTGTCCATAATCTTATCAAAGCTTGATTAAGGAAAAACAATGAGAAGACTCCTTATGAACTGTGGTTTGGAATACCTGCTTCGATCAAACACTTTAAATTATCTGGAATTAAATGTTATATTAGAAACAATGATGAACATATTGGAAAATATGATGGAAATACCGATGAAGGTATCGTCTTAGGATATTCTACAAATAGTAAAGGGTATACATATTACAACAAGAGGATTAATACATTGGTTGACTTTATTGACATTAAAATCGATGAAGGAATTCCTATAAAAGATATTCATATCAACAATGTTGAACCAAATAAAGAGGATACCATTGATGTTGAGGAAGAACATGTCCAAGAATTAGAAAAAGAAGATTCAAAGTTAGATGACGAAATTGCAAACCTTCAAACAGATTCAAAACAATAGACATAAACAAAACCACCTTCCACAATTTTTTAGAAGAATCATCCTGAAAGTCAGATAATTGGTGATATGAATAAAGGAGTTGAAAGAAGAAGGAAATTGATTAAAGATTCAAAACAATATCAGTTTTCTTTCCTATCTATGATTGAACCTAATAAGTTTGAAGAAACCAGTGAGGATGAAGATTAGATTAGATCCATGAATGAAGAGCTTGATTAGATTGAGAAGAATAATACTTGGGAATTTGTTCATAGACATGAAAATAAGAACATAATAGGCTCCAAATGGGTGTTTAAAAATAAGATGAATGAACAAGAAAAATTGTGAGAAATAAATCCCAATTGGTTTGTAAGGGGTATGCACAAGTTGAGGGATAGGATTTTTTATGAAACCTTTGCACTAGTGGAAATATTGGAAGCTATCAGAATGTTTATTTCCTATGTCATTCATAAGAACTTCAAAATGTATCATATGGATGTTAAGTCAACATTCCTCAATGGATATCTAGAAGAAGAATTTTATATAGAGCAACCTGAAGGATTCAAACTGACAGACAATCCTAACTATGTATGCAAACTGAAGAAGGAACTATATGGATTGAAATAAGCACCAAAATACTAGTATTATAGATTGGATAAGTATCTACAGGACAAATGATTCAAGAAAGGTATTGTTGAGAGTAATTTGTACATCAAATATGAAGGTGATGATTTAATAGCTATTTCGCTATATGCAGATGACATTATTTTTGGATGCACTAATGATTTTTTTGCTCAGTAGTTTTCTAATTCCATGCAATTTGAGTTCAAGGTTTCAATGATAGGATAATTGTCATTCTTTCTTGGTATCCACATTATTTAGAGTTATTAAGGTTTATTTATCTCCCAAGAGAAGTATTTGAAGGAGATGTTGAAGAGATTTCAGATGGAAGATTCCTCATATGTTAGTACGCCTATGATTGTTGCATGTAAACTCAGTAAGGATGATCCCTCACTTGATGTTAATCAAAGAAAATATCGATCAATGATAGGTAGTCTTCTCTACCTGATAGCATCTCGTCCTAATATAATGCAAGTTGTTGGAATGGTAGGAATATTTCAGTTTTCTCCTAAGCAAACTCATTTGGCAGATTTTAAGAGGATATTCAAATATTTGAAGGGCACAATGAATTTGTTGTATGATTGGAAAATAATGAGAGGGGGGGTGAATCAATATTGATAAATTTTAACAATTTAAACCACTTCAAAATGTATTCATTAACACACATGATCAACTAGAACACAAAAAAAAAATATCATGGAATCCTAATTGGGTAAACCACCAATACTTTCTATTACTAGAAAAGTATATTACAAATAGTTTCTTCCTGCTACTATAGACAAGGATGGTACTACGCCATATTTATTGGGAAATACTAGAAGGACCCTACGACCCCCTAGTTTTATCAGTTGCTACTAAAAGGATGCTACTACACCTTATTTACCAGCTACAACTAGAAGGAGGCTACGACCCCCTTGCAGGCCTATATACTGCACTTTCACCACCCTGCCATCCTAATATATTTTTGTCAATATTTTAGATCACCTTTCTCTTCAATATATGTCAAAAATACTGGTCTCTACTTTTGGTAGCTTCTACTACGATCTGGATTACAAAGCCAATTTATTTCACTCAACACTTTGTCTATAAATACCTTCTAACATGTTTTCTACGAATGCATCCCCTCGCGATTGTGAATTTTCATTCGTAGATCATTCCTGTTGATGAAAAGATAATTCTTCATTTTGATAATTCTTTAATTCTATTTAGGTTTATCATTCATGACTTTCTGAACCGTTGATTTCTTGCGAACTCATCCACAGCCGTTGATCTTGAGATCAGATGCGAATTGCAGATTGTGGGTTTTCAAAATTTCTTGAAAGTGATTCTGTAATTTTCTTTCTGCATGTAGACTCTCTCGTGATCATTGATCTTAGATCAGATGTGGATTACAGATTGCAGGGTTTCCAAAATCCTTAAAAGTGATTCCACATTTTTCTTTCGTAATATTTCTTTTGTTTCATCAATCTCATGTGGACCCTTTCCTCACCATCAATCTTATGTCATATGCATATTTTAGATTGCGGGTTATCCAAATTTCATTAAAATGATTTCTCAATTTCCTTTCTGCAATATTTCTTCCGCATTATCGATCTCTTGCAGAGTGTTTCTTGACCGTTGATCTTGTGGATTGTAGGTTCATAAAATCTCAAATGTTACTTCCACAATTCCCTTTCCACAATTTTTCTTCCACAACATCGATATCTTGCAGATACTTTTTATGACCGCTGATATTTGGATTGCAGATTGAGCAATGCAGAATCACAATTTTATATTTTGGACCTCCGTAATGTTCTTCCACAACTTTGTTTCTAGTTTAGTATTTTTGCAACTTAAAGATCTTGCAGTTTTGTATTGCGGAGACTATTACAAACCAATTATCTTTGTCTCTTGACTGATCTGGGTCTTCCAATTCTTCACTTCACTCTAGCATTCGAGAATGTTATTTTCCACGCATATCTACATATCTACTTTGTGGATCTTTCCCCTATCATCGATCTACCATCTGACTTTGTAATTCCTTTTTCTTACACTAAGTTTTCCCTCTCATCATGTTTACTGGTTAATTCTTTGCCATTTTTGAACTCTGTTAACATCAATTGACAACTATTTTCAACATGCTCCCCATTTGGCATTGATGGAAACATTCTTGACACCAATAAACCTAAATAGAGTTAAAGAATTATTAAAATAAAAATTGTGTTTTCATGAAGATGCACGATCTAAGAATGAAAAGGCGCAACTATGAGAAGATGCATTTGTAGAAAACATGTTAGAAGGTATTTATAAATGTAGTGTGGAGTGAAATAAACTGTCTTTGTGATCTAGATCGTAGCAACAGCTAGCAAAAGTAGAGACCAATATTTGTGACGGAGATTGAAGAAAAGGGAGATCTGGAAGATTGACAAAAATATATTAAGGTGGCAGGGTGGTGTAAGGGAAGTCTACATGCCTGCAAGAGGGTCATAGCCTCCTTCTAGTAGTAGCTAGTAAATAGGGTGTAGTATCATCCTTTCATTGACAACTAATAAAACTAGGGTTTTGTAGCCTCCTTCCAGTAGTTTATGTTAAATAGGGTGTTGTACCATCCTTGTCTGTAGTAGCAGAAAGAGACTATTTGTAAATATAATTTTGGAGTAATAGGAAGTATTGGTGGTTTACACAATTGGGATTCCATGATAAATTTTTGTTATATGGGTTCTTGTTGATCATGTGTGTTAATGAATAAATTAAAAGTGGTTTAAATTTTTAAAATTTATCAATACTGATTCACCCCTATCTTAGTATTGTCCAATATTCCAACAATTGGTATCAGTGCAGGTTCCTTCACCAAAGTTTAACCACTATGGACCAACAAGAAGGGTTAGCCACCAACATACCACCGTTATTGACAAGAGAAAATTATGCATACAAGAGTGTGAGAATGAAGTTCCATTTGATGTCTCTTGGATGGGAGGTTTGTGCAATAATTGAAAAAGAGTATAAAATAGTAGACATCCTACCTACAGATAGATTGGAACTAGACCAATATTAGGGTAATGAAAAATTCCTAAATGCCATCTTAAGTGGATTGACAAAATCTGTGTTTGTAAAATTCATTCGATGCATTACTTCCAAACAAGCTTGGGATAAGTTAAAGATTTTCTATGAAGGGGCATCCAAATTCAAACAATCCAAGCTTCACACATATAAAAGATAGTGTTAAATCATAAAAATGAAAGAAGAAGAAAATATTGTAGAATACCTTGTAAGAGTAGATGAAGTTGTAAACACTATAGGAGGCCTTGAAGGAGAATTAAAAGAAAGATAAGTAGTTGAAAAGGTACTAAGAATATTTCCAATGAAGTATGACTCAAAGGTGTCCACTCTAGAACTACAAGATGTCCTTGATGTCTTAGCAGTACATGAACTACATAGGTTCTTCATTGCATATGATATGAGAATGAAACATATTGATTCTTCAATAAAAGAGGCAGCATTCAAAGCCATAAATGAATCAAATAAGTCTAAAGCCACATCCAAAAACCATTCAGATATTTTAGATGATGAAGAATACAACTTTATTAAAAAACTTGAGAGATGTACTATCAAATATAAAGGAAAGATACCCCTAAAGTTATTTAGATGTGGAAGAATTGGACACTTTGCTTCAAAATGTCCATACTCTAAACAAGATGATAGTGATGAGAAAGAAGCCTCAAGGAAGTTCAAAAAGGGTAAAATGGGAAACAAAAAGAAGTACTATGAAAAAAATAAAATTATTTACACTATGGAATATAGTGAAGATGAATATATAAGTGGAGATGAATAATGGTGAAAACATGAAGTTGGGAAACACTTTTGCTTTGTTTTGACAATACAAACTGTAAAATTTTATGTTTTTCAACTTCAACCCCTTCAAACCGATACCTTCCTTAGCAATTTAACCTTGAATTAAACACAAATGTTTTATAGATTTGAATTAGCTACGTACCCATATTTAAAAAAAATAATTACCAACATATAGTGGGGCAAATTTGACTTCCACCAACGACATATACTTTAAAACTTTAAGTCTGAATAATGAGTGACCTGTGCGCACCACATTTTTCTTAGAGATAATTATTCATTTTAGGGAAACAAAATGTATACTCATAATCTACATAGATTGAACTTGTAGATGGACTATATGTTGAGTATTTTCAGACTTATATGCTATTTTTTGTTATTTATCGAAATAACATATGTACAAAAAATGACACCTTATTCACACATGTTTTTGTCTTCTCATTTTCTTTCAAGTGTGAATCTTATCAAAAAAACTAAAAGAACCTTTTTTAAGAGGCCACTATAAGAAACATCATTAGGATTTTTTATATTTTTTTGGCTTCGTCATCGTGGTGATAATGGATTTTCATTGTCATTGATTTCTAAGTCACTAAATTTTTTAATGGTAAAGTTTAGAAAAAAATAGTAAAAAATAGAAATCCTAAATGAAATTAGATTTTTTTATATGATGAAAAATCAGATTGAATGATGAATCTACTGGTATAAACTTCGACAGGTAATTCTGATTTTTTGCAGTGTTTCGACCTTGTTAAAGTGACACATTTCTGAAAAGTGCAGAAATGGTGCTGGAATTGTTGACCAGAAACTCTTGGACGAGAAATTTAAAATATCTCGGGCAAGAGTTATTTTTTCTTGAAAATAAACCAAATCTAATTAAAAATATTGGTAGAAAGTTGTTTTAAACTCTTGTCTGAAATTTTAAAACATGTGTCAATGGAGAGTTTTGTCACATAATGCCCCGAGAATATTTTATGGGAAAATACATTAAATGCCCTTGATTCCAACAATATTCCATAAATGCTCAGCCAAGAGTTGTATAGATAATCTCTCGGCCAAGAGTTGTATATATAATCTCTCGACCGATATATTTTTCCACAATTTCTCAATCGAGACTTGCATATCTAGATTTCAGTCGAGAGTTTGCAAATCTATTGTTCAACGGAGACTTAAAAAATCTATTGTTCATCCAAGAGTTCACATATCCATGTTTCAACTGAAATTTCGCATTATCCAAGTTCATAAGGCCACAAAGACATTTTTCTTATAAAGGTATTTTCTTTCATCTCTGTTTTGGCTGGCTATTAATTTTGTCATCAAACACCTTTTGTGAAAACTAAGACTATGGAGAGATATCATTCTTGACAATATAGATCATGATAGTTTCATTTTAGATTTATCATTCAACCATTAGGTACAACGGGAGTTTTCCCAAGGCCACCTGAGCCATTTTTCCAACACTTCGTCATTTTCGGTACTTTCTCCAAGTTTATCGTGAAACCCTATTTTAGCAAATCTATCACTTCTTCCTTGGGCACTTTCAAGTCGATGTGAGGATGTGGTCACATATACAAAACACCCATTTACAAAATGACCATATGGTGCGGTAACTTTTTTTAACCCACAAGTTATGCCATGCATTTCCCTGAGGCCACTTAGTCAGATTTGCTACTTTGGTGTAAATCAACTTGAACCCCTATTTTGGCAGGCTGTTAATTTTGTCATTAAACACCTTCTATGAAAACGAATACTATGGAGAGATATCCTTATTGATAATATAGACCATCATAGTTTCATATATTTTTTATCATTCACCCATTAGGTACGTCGGCCATTTTCCAAAGGCCACTTGAGCCAGTTTTTAGGACATTCTCCAAACTTTATCCTGAAACCCTATTTTGGAACATCCATAATTTTTTCTTCAGACATACTTAATGAAAACTGAGATCATGTTTAGGTAGAAAAATCAACAGATTATAGTTTTACCATATGCTACGGGCATTTAATTTAACCAATGATTTATGACAGGAATTTTCCTGAGACTACTTAGCTAATTTTACTTTCTCTGGTGCAAAACCCTGTTTTGGAAGACCTATAATTTTTTCCTTGAAAGAAATTAAGGAAAACTGAGACCATGAATAGATAGTTACTTCAATAAGCTTAATCCTGGTATCATGGTGTGGGAATTTTAGTCAAACCCTGAATTATGGGGGCATTCTCTTAGAGACGTTTTGACTCATTTTTCCATACTAGGTCAATTTCCAAATTTCATAAACTTGCAATTCTTTTCCAGAATGATGTTAGATTTCAACACTGACTTAATGATAGCACCAGAACACCATCATGTGTCTTTCTAGCCTCATTACACATGGGACATTGTCATACTTTCCATGTCATCACTTCCTTTGTCATTCAAATTTGGCTTTCAATGTTTTTTTCCCTTCCATCATGTCCTTACTTATTCCTTTGTCATTACTAAACTCCTTTGACATCAATGAAAACCAAATTCAACAATTTCAAAAAAAAATCATACAAGAGTGCTTAGCATATTGTTAGAATAATCAACCCATAGTTATCTACCTTAGACATTAATTAATCCGTTTTTGTCTTATTTGCCTAGTTTCCAATATTCCACTCTATGCAAGTTGTCTTCCACATGTCCTAGAAGTCAAAATTGCTAAAACTGAGTCATGGAGCACTTGGGAAACCTCTTGGAATCCATATTTAGCATCTCTTCTTTATTCCATATCCTCCCTAGTGCATATATGCTTTTATGCTTTGTTTCTTTCTTTATTGAGATTTATGGCAAAAGGGAAAGTAAGACTAGGTGCAGTTGACTTGTCTTTTTCCCTCATCATCCTCCATTATTTTCTCCTAATAAAAGCATGTATGAGTTGTTTTTCCATCACCTATTATCTTGCCTACTTGAATTTTCCAATTCGTGAGCTCCTAGGTATATTTGGAAACTGCTTTATGCACCTATGGGGGATTTGATTAGATTTAGTAAGCCTGCTTTTGACTATTTCGAATGGAATCCTTATGCATTAGAATATATCATGTAATTATTTATTGCAGTAGCCTATGACTTCGCAAGGTTGGATATTGTACACTTATTCAATACAGATTAGTGTTATGCTCCAATTTCAGTCTCCTTTGTGTGTAAATTTTCATGTTTGATTAGAAATTTTTTGAGTGTAATTGTTCTATCACCTGGGTTCAATTTCCACATGGTATAAAAGCCTTTGTAGATCTATTTATCTCCTTCCATATTGCTATTTTAGGTTCAACATCTTGATTGGGAGCTATTCTGCTGATTGAAGGGACAATTTATGAGCGATGGATCAATCTCAAAAGATCATATTGACTCCATTTAATTTATTTGAATTGAAAGTAGAGACGGAGATACTGTTGAGAGTGAAAGGTCTCTACAAGGTGACTATGGAAACTGAAGCATAGCCCAATGTAGCTACAGAGAAAAATAAATAGCACAACAGGAGGGATGAGACCTATGGTCTCTTGTGTCTGAGCATATCCAGAGACCTCCTCTTCCATCTTGATGGATTGACATCACCTAATGAATAATGGGAGAATCTTGTAGATCTTTTTGGTAAGACAAATGAGATGAGAGGACATCAAATCGAGAAATAATTGATCTCCTTGAGTCCCAGCAACTTCGAATCCCTGCAACTCTACTTTTCCAAGTTTAAAGCCCTTGTTTTGCAGCTAAAGCAGTGTGGAATTGAAAAGAAGGAGGAGCAACTAGTTTTTGCCATACTCTAAAAGATTGGCCCTGATTATTCAGTGTTTTTTTCAACCTTGCATGCCACCAAGTTGACAGCTCGAGCCTGGAAGATGCCTAAGCTTGCAGAGTTCATGGAACCCCTCACACAAGAACAAAATAAACTAGTGATGATGGACACCATCAAAACTTCCAAAGACCAAGCTCTAGTTGCTGGAGATTCAAGGGTGGATTCAAAAGGAAAGAAGAAATCTAAGAAGCCACCTAAGCAGAAGAGAGACAAGAACAAGTCTCAGGAGGAGCCCCAAGGCTGCAAGAAGAACTCCCAGAAGAAGAAGAACAAAGGAGAACTGAGCAAGTGCGCATACTGAAGTAAGGGATATCATCCCGAAATCTCCTGCATGAAGAAGAAAAATTACATGCTGACCCAAATCCTGGAGAAGAATAACATCTCCCTTCCTAATAGTTCAAAGAAGAGGGAAGGAGGATCAAATTCAAAAGACAGAGAGAGAGTTCATGCATTGCTTGCTGGCACATCAAGCTCACCTAGCTTCATCATAGACTCTAGAGATTCAAGACATATGGTTTCAACCAAGGAGGCATTCTCCTCTCTTGACATGTCGAAAGGTCCACCAATAGTGCTGGGAGATGACTCTCTCACTGACAGTTTGGGCAAAGGATTGATATTGACCATGGTAAGTTCAGCAATGTATTGTATGTTCTAAGTCTTGCCTCTAACCTCTTCTCAGTGTATCAGATGACCCACATAAGGTATCCAAAGAAGGTCATATTCTCCCCTGATGATGTTAAGATCACAGAGATCTCGAGTGGTAAAGTCATTGCAAAAGGAGTTGCAAATCACACTTTGAAGGTATACATGTTTTCACATTTTCTATCCTACTCAAACCCCTCTGCTCTACTGAATCATGCCAATGAGGCAAGCAAGCTTTGGCATGAAATATTTGGCCATATTAACTATAAGTATCTTTCTGATCTAACTGAAAAATAAATGGTCATAGGGCTACCAAAGATTAAGTTTTTCAAGGGAGTCTGTCAAGGTTGTATCTTAGGAAAACACCCAGAGCATAAATTTGAGAGAGCTATTCATGAGAGAACCTCTGCACCTCTTGAGTTTATCCATAGTGATGTTGCTGGTCCATTTCCTCATATGTCAATGAGTCAGGCCAAATATGCGTTGACCTTCATAGATGAATTTTTTGGGTACTGTTGGGTTTACTTCCTGAAGCATAAAGCTAAAGTTTTTGGCCTCTTCAAAGTCTTTAAGGATTTGGTTGAAAACCATTCTGGGAGGAAAATCAAGATCCTCAGATCTGACAATGGTGGTGAGTATGTCAAGTCTGAGTTTAATCAATATTGTGAAGATGTAGGTATTCAGATGCAGCATTCAATCCCTTACACACCATAGCAAAATGGTGTTGCTGAGAGAAAGAATAGATCACTGAAAGAGATGGCAACATGTATGATGGAGGCTAAGACTTTGCCACCAAAGTTTTGGGCCGAGGCTATAAACTATGCATCCTATATCTAGAATAGGGTTCCTCATAAATATATTTATGGTATAACTCCTTTTGAAGCATGGAGTGGGCACAAGCCAGATGTGACCCATTTCAGGATTTTTGGCTCAAGGGCTTGGGCTAGAATTCCAAGAAAAAAGAGGAAGGCTTTGCAGCCCAAGATACAAGAGTATCTATTTGGTGGGTGCTCTGAAGATTAAAAATGGTACAATATTATCAATTTTAGCACAAACAAATCCTTCATTGAAAGGAGTGTTCAGTTCTAAGAAGATCCTTTAGCAGCAATTGAAGTTGGAGAGTCTTCTTCACCACCAGAACCATTGAATGTAAGTGAAGAGACAAATGAGTTTGCTGATTATGATATGTATGATAATGATGATTTAATTGCACATTTTTACAGTCCTAAAAGACCAAAATGGGAATCAAAGACCATTCATGTAGCTCGAAAACTAACTAGAAATCCTAGTGATCCTAGGAGGACTAGATCTCAGTTTGAGAGTGCCTTGTGTATGAAAGATCCTTTGTTTGTAGAGAAATTCTATCTGATGGTTGAATCAGAGCCACATACATATGAATATGCAACACATGATCCAATATGGAAAACAGCCATGAATGAAGAATTCAGCTCACTCCAGAAGAACAACACTTGGGAACTGGTTGATCTTCCCCCAGGGAGGAATCTAGTTCAATGTAAGTGGGTTTTTAAAACTAAGTTTGATGGTGATGGTTCACATTTGAAATATAAGGCAATATTGGTAGCCAAGGGCTACTCATAGGTACATGGTATTGACTACATTGATACCTTTGCACAAGTGGCAAAGATGGACTCCATCAGGCTAGCCTTAGCCATTGCAGCTTCAAAGCAGTGTGAGGTACATCACATGGATGTGAAGTGTGATTTCCTAAATGGAGATCTTACTGAATATATTTACATGCATTGGCCTCAAGGGTTTGTTACTAATCCATCTTTTGTGTTCAGGTTAAAGAAATCATTGTATGGGCTTAAGCAAGCCCCCAGAGCTTGGTATGCCAAGATTGATGGCTTTCTACTGTCATTGCGTTTTGTTCAATGCAAGTCTGATATTAATGTTTATTTGAAGATGATTCATGGTTCTTTGATGATTATTTTATTGCATGTAGATGACCTTCTGATTACAAGAAGTTCAAAGAATGAGATTGCCTCCTTGAAGGATGCAATGAACCATGCATTTTCTATGACTGATTTGGGGTTGTTGAGCCAATTCTTGGGTCTCGAAATTGCCCAATCCCAACATGGAATAAAAGTAAATCAGTCTGAGTATGATTTGGATTTGCTGAAAAAGTTCAACATGAAATATTGCAATCCAAGCAAGATTCCCTTCCTTTCAGGAGTTAAGCTTGAAGAAGCAGGTTCTTCTCCTATGGTGAATAATACACTGTATAGGGAATTGATTGGATGTTTGTTGTACCTTACACACACTCGACCTGATATTTATTATGCAGTAAGTGTGGCTTCAAGATACATGGATCAGCCTCAGGAGATCCATTGGAGAGCAGCCAAAAGGATCATTAACTTTGCTCAGGGAACAAGAACTCATGGGATCTTCTACAAAGCTAAATCTGATCTTGATTTGATTGGGTTTACTGACAGTGATTAGGAAGGTAACAACACAGATCGAAAGTCAACATTAGGATATGTGTTCATGCTTGCTGAAGGAACAATAAGCTGGTCAAGCAAGAAACAGAGTGCCATTGCACTCTCATCCACAGAAGCAACTCAATGTTTATTTAAATGTCCTTGACCCTCCGACTAGCGAAGAGGACACTACTGACACCAAAAAAATGGGCAACTAGCCCCATGAACATGAACATGGATAAATGATGAAATTAAAGAGCTTAACAAAATACATACTAAGATGCATAAAACATGCAAGGATACATCGTTACTCAACATTAAGTGGAAGCAACCATATACATAAACCAGCATTCAACATGGTCATCATTTCTCATGAAATAGTAGATATAATTGCAGAGATGAAACCATCAGGAGTACTTATCTTTTGATGAAGAAATCACCCCACAAACAGCTACGTCGCTGCAACGTTCCACCCAACCATAGGCCAACGTGTTCACCAATCTCTCAGCAACACTAACACCCCCGAGCTGGGCATGATTCCTCAAGGATTAAGGGTCAATGCAGGATTACACATAGCCAAGGTACACCAAAACATCCAAACCCACATAGTAGGGTTTACCAGGTCATCAAGGAGCTAGGAAAGGCTAAATGCTAAGCTGGTGGCCTCAACACCAGTCTTCTCAACCATACCCAGCCTCTAACCCCACTCTCAATAGTCCGAAGACTAACCACTGCATATCACAGCGAAACAATCCATTCACAGCTTTTTGAAGAAGGAAAATCCAACCGTTGACAATCCCAAACAAAATATGAAACACCATTCAGGTCCAACCACACTCCAGAGTTGTTCTTAGCCCTAGTGTGGCCAAAAAAACTCAGCAACAATCCCTAAAGCACATCTCTTGTCTCAGCAACCAAGGAGCAACCCAAAACTAGGGTGAATCGACAGCCCAAACTCACAATGAAAACTATGGCAACCTTACACAATCTCAAAACAGGGGTAGAAGTCTGATTCTCAATCTTGGCAAAAGGAGGACATAAACACAGACCACAATATAATGAGGAAACGACGAGAACCTTACACAGTCTGTAGTTGGGGAAGAAGCGGAACTCCCAGCATATACATGGGAAAGCTCAGCCAACGGATGTGGAAATCAACAGTCCGTCCAACATCCAAGAGCCCACAGCACAAAAATCCTCAATGCAATCGCTAAAGAAATTTACATAGATGGAAATGGGGAAAGAACCAATTCTCCATCAATCTGTCCATGAGGGGAAAGGACCCAGCTAATTGCTCACTGATCCACCTTCCTTTCCTTCACCAATTGCTCCCAAAAGGATTTTCACCCCCCTTTGGAAACCAATAGAGTCTTGCAAAATATGGTGTTTCATTTCATTCTGCCTTTTCTGTATCTTGAGCATCTCCCCAAGATTTTCTTAGGTCTTGGAAATTATTTGAAGGATACTTCTAGCCAAGTCCAACAAATTTTGATCTGCTGCCATGATTAATGTGCACCACCGGGTTTCACTTTTCTCACCTGTGAAATGCACCATTGAAATTCTGTCAGACCAAGCATAATATAGACATTAAAATTAGTCAGTCAATTACCCAATTGGCATGATAGTCCAAGTCTCATCAAGGAGACTTTCATATTTTTCATGCCTTCCCAACAGGAACACAA
>LPNX010216341.1:0-54732 GCA_001517045.1 Pseudotsuga menziesii | reverse complement strand
TATATATATATATATATATGTATGTATGTATGTATGTATATATAATTAAAAGGGCAAGAGAGAGTAGCAAAAGTTTTTCCCCTTTATGTTTTGTTCCATCCTGGAACCCACACCACAACTGTGGCTTTTCATGCTCTCATCCTCTTTCACTTCACCGTGAATAGTGGACCAATCCCTCTTGGTCATGACACTTAGTGTCTTCGGTCTATTCTAGACCTCTAAACCATGGAATCTCTCCACATGGTTTCCTTGGCTGCTAGGAACTTCACAGTCTCACTAGCACCTTTTTCATTACCGCTCATTCCGAGCTTTCCAGGATAGTCACATGTCCACATGCACCCCTAGGATGCTCTCATAGTCCTCGCTCCCAGCGATACCTATATCCAAACATTGAATAGATTCACATGTTTATTTTATTCTCATCGGTTTTATCTCTATAAAAAGAGCTTAAAACATCATAACCAAATCATATACACATGTACATTCATAAGCAAAATAATCCAATACTTATCTGTATTGTGTGTTTGCTTGTTGGTCCACAGGATCCTACTTCGCTTTGCAAGCCTTAGGATCGCCTATGGACTTGGATGTTAGGTCAGCATGCAGGCTCCACCACAACATCAAATAATTAATGTCTAGCTAGTACACCCTCATGTCGACTGGGCTTGGAACTTTACCACGACCATTTCCAGGTCCAGGATCTACTATGGATCCCCAGGCATATAACAGCCCAACATACACTTATACCAACATACACTTATATCAACAATAATACATACACTTATGTCAACATACACTTATATCAACATACACTTATATCAACAATAACCCTTACTCCGCAACCCCTCACAACAACCATTTGTCTTTCCTCTTTAGGGTGCAACACCCAACTGCATCTATTTAGCCTGTCAACGCAAGCAATATAGCAAACTCATCAGTGTTATTGCTCTAAAACTGTAATCATATTTCATATCATTCACTATCAAGTATTGAGATACTAGGAGTGCATCCACTCCCTAGGGTGTAGTCAATATTGAAAACCCTTTCATGACTCGACATCGAAAAAGTGTGCACCCTTTCCCAGTGTGTGCCATGTAGGCCGTATTCATACTCAAACAATCGGTCATAATTGAAATAAAATCAAAACATGTTCTGCATATTGAATTTAACAATTTGACATAAGTATTCTTAGCTAGGTTCACAGAACACTTATCCATTTTCCAACGCAGTATTCCTTTGTTAAGGAGGAATGGGGCTCCCTTCTCTGAGTCGACAGTCCCTCGGTTAGCCATCCCAAATCCTTTTTACATTTCATATCCACACATGTCTTACTGACATAATATATACCATCTCACTCATGTTTCTTACCAAACATGTAGTGTAGATGAGACATTTCCAAAATGTCCAATGGAGTTTCACCCGAAACCCATTTCCAAGATAAGGGAAAACCTTCCCATGAAGTTTGGCTCCTGCAAGCCATCACACATGATCTTCCTGTAGTGTGTACCCCTGGCACATTCATCAAATAGCCAAACAGTCAATCATTATCTGATAATACAATCCAAATTGATTGTTCCATAACCAAGCAATGACATTAGTAATCAAATTCAATAGGAATTTGCAATTCTATCTACTATGGAAATTAGTTTGCTTGGAAATGAGGTGATCCTCAATTGTGGGTCTCTCGTAAGCAGCACCACTATGCCCATTATAGTTTTATGCTTACTAGCATAATATGAATACCCACTTACAATGCGTCCTCCTGACACAATCTTATGCAAGAAAATAGTGATTAGTATTTGTCAGCAATTTCTTAAATCCGAAATTCACAATTCAAATTTAACAAATTGGGAAAGCGAAGGAATCGCGAAAGAAAATATGATTGCATCAAAAATGATGGGGAGGCAAAGAAAGAGATAAAGTGCGAAAACATGAGAAAGTTAAGAGAAAAAATATAAATAGAAATAAACGTGGAGGCACATGGCGGTGATGAAGAAATGCAAGATATGAAACTCGCGCATGGCGGTGATGAATTATAATTTCCCCAAAAATTGAAATTTTTTTTATTAGTCTAGTAAAAACTAACTATGCTGGACATTATTGAACTCACGGAATATAACGTAGAATAACTGTACCACTCTTTTTTTGTAAGTTGTTTTTATGCTCTATCATCTTACTTTCAATTATGATTATTACTGTGTTGTTTTTATGATGTCATGGATCTGATTATTAAGTTATTCTTGTGTTTATACATTGCTATGTATGTGTTAGTTACTTGGTTATATACTTTGTTCATTTATGCATATGTTTACTTGTTATTTTCTTGGTTCTAACTAAACTTTGTTCCTAGAACTAAAGTGGGCTGAGTGGCGGAACTAGTTCTCCCATGTGACTGTCTGAGAGGTAAAGTGTTTACTTGTCTAGAAGGCTTACTTAGTTCTGTTCGAACTAAGGAAGCTCTTTCAGTCTATGTAGATTATGCTTAGCAACGGAGACATGTTTAAGGAGTGCTGAACGTTTTGATCATTAAAACACCTACTAGTTGTTTTTATGGTTTGTTACAGACTCAACTTGGTAACGGCGTAATTACTGTGTTTATCATTTATACACCTAGATAGGTTATCTATGTGACGCCTACTATTCATTATGTAATTACAGATCCACTGTTCCCATCTTAATCTATGTGTAATTCATTTTTATTGTATTAAAAATACTTATACATATTTTTATTTACTCTTGGAAGGTTATAAACTTTGGCTAAAAGACCAAATCTCGATTTTATACATAACAATAATACCATTGGGCATATTTCAAATTCCATGGTTCCAAGCTTCATGCTTAGGGAAATGGAAAGGAAAGGTTTTAAGGCTTCATCCTAAGGTATACATGGTATATAATATTATACCTTGTAATAATATTTGGGGTGGCGAATTATAACATATGGTTTGAACGTTACACAATGGGGTTAAGAATTTGCATGGGAAAGAGACCATCAATATTGAATCGATTTCAAACTATAGAGATGTGCGTTTTGGGTTAATAGTGGACACCAGGCTGGCGCCATTAATGTGTCTTGGGGTTTGGGGTAGGACAAGCTTAGGGCTTGGATCCACAGAATAATTGGTCATTTTGCTTGGTTTGATGCTTTTTTGGTATCAGCTCTACGTAGTGGATGAAGGCGAATTCCATGTTGACAGAGGTAAGGCTTCATTGGGTTTTAGCAGCATTGTTGTTATTTCGTAGCTTGGCCATCATTGCCATACTACTCAGTTGGCTTACTGCTGGTGGTTGTAGGTGATAGGGTTATCAAGGAGCAGCATGTCTCAAAGCTTCGCAGCTAGTTCATGGGTGATACTATAATAGCCACAGTAAGCTTGTTACACAAGCTTACCCTTGTAACCTCTTGGCTTTATGGGTGGGTCTGAGTTGCATCACATCGTTGGTTGGGCTTTTACCCTGGTTTTTTTAATTTTCCTTTAGGCCTAGGTTTCCAAAGATTTGGGTTTGTAAATAATCATTCTATTAGCAGCGAATGGAGCCTTGGGACTTTTAACGGATTCTTCGTTGTTTTTATGTAAATCCTATTTTGATTTGAGACTTAAAGCCTGGGTAGCACCATTGCTTGCAATGGTGTCACGGCCCTTGGAATGACTATGTAAATTATGTTAATGTGGTAACTCAATGAGTTTTGAATACATACTGGGTTTACATTTTTGGCAATGGTTATTAAACTGGACTTTGTATATAAATCTATGCTTGAATATTTGTTTAGTAAGCTTGTGTTATATGTGGCATTCGCCTTCACAATTAGTTAGTGTATTGTTACCTCCGTTATTTGTTATAAGCTGTATGAATGGAAAAATAGTGACATCGAAAGGCTTGACGCCATGCTATGAATGGCATGAGCGCTCTTCCATGGCAGCTGCGACAATGTAGAGGATTTAGGATTTAGGATTTTGTTTTTAATGTGTAATGTGGAAATATAGTTACACCGTCGGTGTAAACCCTTTGTTGAGAGGGTGGCTGTAGGTTTTGTTATTTAAAGGGTTAGATAATTAGGGGTTTAATTTCAATGGTCGTGGTCATGGAATACAACATATTTATTTTTAAACATCCTACGACCTCTGTGTTAAAAGGTTATTTAAAACACAGCCGGTATACAAATTGTCTATAGCATGGCTTGTGTAATGATTTTGGGTTTTGGATTACAGCCTGCATGTAGATAATACACCGTGGATTTATAAATATTTAAGACCCACCAGGATTCGATCCTGGGTCACTTTCTATAATGAGGTTTAATATTTGCATTGTTGTGTTTGGGGAAAAACAGAGGGTCCACAAGATTTGATCCTGTGACCTCGTTGTTCTTACTTGGTTCTTTATTTTGATTATTGTAAGGTTTAATTCATTAATGTTTATATAATGAATGTGAGTAATATTAGATGGGACTTATTTCATTTATGGCATGCGATTATGACATTTTTTACTTAAATATTTAAGGGGTTGTGAAATTAAGTAGGAAAAGAGATTTGATCTTAGATCGATGAATGGTCACGATACTTACTCTGTTTATTTGCTTATGATGATTTTATTTTAAGGGAAATGATTTAGTAGTTAGGGTGTATTTAAAAATGCATACCTTGAAAGGTCGTTACTAGTTTATTTATCTTAGATTTAATGTGGCGTATTTGTAGTCGGTACTTAGTTGTAAATATTCTACTTAGTAGATTGAATTTATGATTCTCTTCTATATCTGTTGAAATATATATTTATATATATAGTAGTTCAGTCGTAGATAATAACTTAGGTTAACTAGGTTTTAATCTTATATATATATATATATATATATATATATATATATATATAACTTACTTCTGAACTAGTCTATGTAAATCTAAAACATGCCTCTACCGACAAATGGAATATGTCAGTAGAGTTATAAAGGCCAAAAGAATAGATAGGTAAAAGATATGAAATAAAACCTAGTTTGTAATTAATACAATTTCAACATAAAATATAATACATGAATGAAAAACTAAGGTGCAAACCCTTGATAAACATTCATACAGGAATTAAATTGTAGAGTAATCTAAAGAAATAAACCATGCATAAATCTAAAATAAGAAGTAAAGTACAACCTATGGTTATAATTTAAAATGTAAACCCTAGAATATTTAAACAGAAATCAAATATATAGGGTTAGAACATGTAATGCAAACCTTAACCTAAATCAGCAAGCATTTATTCTATAAAAATAGAATAGGCAGCCTAGGATCTCATACCTGTAATCTGAAGCTTCTTTAATGGCTGAACTTGTACACTCAAGTAACCAGCATTAACAATTCATAGGCATATATGACCTCTGTATTAGATGACCAAATCACTTGGGAACTACCATGTTCCACCAAACCATTATTCGGAACCATTCCTGGCTTCAATACGGATCCCCCCAAGTTAGATTCCAACATGCAAGTAGCTTAGAGCTCCTAAGGTAGGGTTTCCTATCGGGTATATTAGGTCTGGATCAGTTCTCTTTTTCCTTGCAGGGAAATTGTTCTCCACGAATTCACTTGAGAATAAAATCAAGAAAAATAATGACTCCCCAAAAGATAAATCAGAACCCCAAGCCTTTCCTTGGATTGAGACTTTATAGATAGATGTTTCAGTGAAAGGGACAGTTAAATCAAGAAACCTCGATTTCTTGATTTAGCGTTTTTTTATTAATTTGGGTATTTTTTAATACTTTAACTGAGGAAATTTCAACTAGTTCCTAATTAGAATTTTGTAGGTATTGTACTATTTATTATCTTTTAATTATAAAAAATAATGAATGGATATTTTCTTTCTTTCTTTCATTATTAATCATTAATATTATTACTATATTTATTCTTTATACATACCATGTATAAAATACATAATAATATAACATTTGTTAACATTTGTCTTTGGGAATCATATACCATGATCCCTATACTTAATGACACTTTTTCATTAAGGTCAAGTAGGTAGATGGTTAGGTCTACTAGGCTAGGTAACTATAAACATCCTTGCATGTTGGATTCCCTCATATAACATGGTAGTTCTTCAGTAATTGATGAGAATACATAAATTTGAAATTCCATTTAATCACTTATAAATAAGTCTGATGAGATCAATATTTTTCTCGAGTCGTTTTCACTCAGAAGTTATTCAATTCTTTTCAGTAACCCCTAGCACTTACTAGAGCCCATACTCAATGCTTAAACAAGGATTTACAGCTTAGTGCAATTCCAGATCTCTTCGCTCAACACTAGTGCTAAGATGTACTTGTACGATACACCTAGGGATACAATGGCCAAGGATCCGATGCTCTAGAGCTTATGCTCAACATTAACATGGAAGGCTCCATACTAATGTCCTCCCACTTCCATTCTGGAATGGGTAACGACTGCAACAATTACGAAGGATGCTGATGCTTAGCTTTGACTAGCTGGCATTCCTGACATTTCGCGATAAACATCACAATGTCAGCCTTTAACTTAGGCCAAGAAAAGTGTCTGTTGACGATGGATATCATATTTTGATATCCCAGGTGCCCTGAGTAGGGTGCCCGATGAAATTCCATGAGGATGTTGGATTGAATGTCCCATCCTTCTAGAAAGTTCAATCTATCCTTGGACCATATCAGTCCAGATTTGTCCACCTTATATTCTTTTTTTTTTATTGAAACAACCTTTCCTCTTGGAATTTCCTGAGGATTTCTACATAAAAAGGATCAACTCTATGGCCGTTCTAATCCTCTCATGCAAATATGCATCGGTTTGACTCAAAGTCACCTCATATATCATATGAGTTCGTTGGCTCAAAGTATCGGCAACCTTGTTCTCTTTGCCCTTAATGTGCTTTAGCTTTAAAAAATATTTCAAACTCATATTGTCTATCTTCATAAGGAACTTCATTCCCATGAGGTAGTGCCTCAACATCCTCAAAGCGTGGATGATGGCCGCTAACTCAAGGTTGTGCGTGGGGTAATTCTGCTCATGTTTTTTTAACTTTCGTGATTCATAATAGATCGCGTGATCATTCTGTAAGAGGACTCCTCCAAGTCCTTCCTTGCTTGCATTCGTGCAAACAATGAATTCCCCATCGGGATCCGCAATTCGTAGTATGGGTGGGGTCATCAAAAGTTGTTTAAGATTTTGAAGACTTTCTTTGCACTTGGTAGTCAATAAGAAATTATTTTCTTTCTTTTGCAAAGTGGTCATGGGGAAAGCGATTCTCGAGAAGTTCTCAATGAAGTTTCGATAATATCCGAATAAACCCTAAAAGGACCTAATGTTAGTGACGCTAGTAGGGGTAGGCCAATCCTTTATGGCTCTAATATTTTCTGGGTCCATAACTATCCCTGTCTTAGATATAATGTGACCTAAGTACTATATTTGTGGTTTGTAAAAATCACATTTACTAAACTTAATGTAAAGCTGGTGTTCTCTCAACACTCGTAGTACTATGCAAAGGTGTTCTTCATGTTCTTCTTTATTCTTATATTAAAGTAGAATTTCATCTATAAAGACCAAAATAATTTTATACAGATATTAATTGAATATGTTGTTCATCATACACATAAAGTTCGCGGGAGCATTGGTCAACCCGAATGGCAATGACTACAAACTTGTAGTGCTCGTACCTTGTACCAAATGAGGTTTTGTGAATATCCTCCTCGTGAATCCATACGTGATGGTACCTGGATCACAGGTCAATCTTTGAAAATATTTTGGCTCCTCCCACCTGATCAAACAAGTATTCTATCTTAGGGAGTGGATAACAGTTCTTGATAGTATTTTTTTCAACTAACGGTAATCGATGCACATCCGCATCGTACCGTCTTTCTTCTTTACGAAAAATATCGGTGCTCCCCAAGGGGACACACTAGGTCGGATATAGGATTTCTCTATAGAATCCTACAACTGTAGTTTGAGTTCCACCAACTCAGGTGTACTCATGTGGTAAGGGAATTTGGAAGCCGGAAGTAATCCTGGTGTAAGTTCGATGGAAAAATCTAGGTCTCGTTTCAGAAGTAATCCTGGGATTTCCTCGAGAAACACATCCTTGAATTCTTAAAGAATGAGAAAGTCTTCTATGGGTTGTTCTCTTTGAGAATCTATGTCTCAGATGTTTACTGCAAACAACTTGAAACCTTTCCTAACACATTTCTTCGCTTGTAAGGAATATATTTTCCTTACAAAAAATTTCTTTGGAATGCTTTGAACCTTCACTTGGTTCCCCTGGCTATCTGTACACAAGATTGACTTATGTAAGTAATCGAGCATGACATGGTGTTGTTCCAACCAGTCCATGTTGATAAGAATATCATACGATCCTAAGGGTAGGATGTTTAGGTTTACCTTTGTAGGAAAAACATTCAGGTTTACTTCATATTCTTTAACTATTTTTGAAACTTTCTATTTCGTACCTGTGGCTAATTAAACCATCCAAGGTTTATCATGCTTTACTTTGCCTAGTTTTTACACATCAACAATTTTAGGAAAAACATAGCTTTGGCAAGCACCGGGATCAATAAGTATTGAAATAGAAGTGTTAAAGATATTACATTCTATCTAAACCATGGTAGCTTGATGGTCTGCCTGTCGGCCATCCAATGCTGCATAAATACGTGGTGTTCCCGCTATGTCCTCGATGGTTGGTTCTTCTTATAAGTTATGCAAGACCCCATTGGTCTTGTTCTTACAATCTCGGGCATAATGAGGCCCGCTGCATTTCCAGCACTTGATATGTATCGGGGTAGCATTGGATCCACTTGCTACGGGCTTGCTAACATTAGGAGATGGTACATATGGATTTGTACCAGATTTGTGGAAGTTCTTGTTCGCTGGAAACCTATTATTCTACTTTCTGTATAGGTGTGAGTTAAACCCAGGTTTGCGGTTATCAAAAAATTTCTTAGACTTCTCTCTATTTTGGATCATGTTTTCTTGTCGCAGCTGCCCATGCTCATAGCAGATTCTGGCCTTGTGCAGTGTGGTATGCAATGTTTTTGGCATGTCTAATTCAATCCTTTCCCGAATGTTGGAAGGGAGGCATCCTAAAAAATATTGGATCTTTACCTTTTCATCCTTAATGTATGGTACATAATGTAACCGATCTAGAAATCTATTAATAAAAGCATCCATAGTCAGGGATCCCATACGTATCTCGTGGAACTCTTTCACCTTTCGATCAAAGAACCTTTCTGACATATACTTTTGTTGGAATATTTTTCGGAAGTTATCCCATCATATTTCCCTTAGCTCATCTTTCTTGGTGTGTTTTAAATCTCTCCACCACCTTTTTTCCTTGCCATTCAAGTTATAGAAGGCAAGTCGTGCCTTCATATCACTTGAGTAGTTATGTACTTGGAAATATTTGCTCATAGCCAGCAGCCACTCTTCAGCTTTCTCCCTAGTGTTTACTTAACCTTCATAGGTCAGGCCTCTTATTTTTCTAAATTCCCCCTAAAGACTGTCATTGCTTCTTTGGTTCTTTTTCCCTGGAGAAAGAGACTCATCACTGGAAGGACTATCATGATCTCCTTTCGGTGCTTCAGGGGTAGATTCCTATTTATCTTCTTATCTTGGGCTGCTGGCCCATTTAAGGTAAGATTATCTTTTGGATATGTTTGTGGATTGAGTAGGTTTTCCCTGTAGGCTTCCTCCCATCATATTTCTCAGTAATGCTTCATTAATAGCTTGATGTTCCTTTCTTTCATTCAAACTATCTTCTCTGAAAATTTGCAATTCTGATTGAAGACTATGTATAGTCTTCAAAATATCATAATTTAATTCTACTACCAGTTCTTCTTACGGGGTGGGGGTGTTCATCTTTCCTTACCAGTTGTTATTTTCCTCAGTATTCATAATCTAAGCTATTCTGTAAAAATTCCTGAAATTTCAAAAAAACTTAATAACATGAAAAATTTATGTTAGTAATAATAATTTTAATAGCATACTTTATTTTCTTTGTAGTGAATTCTTATTGTGCCCATAGGTCTTTAAGTATTGAAACTGGGCTCTGATACCACTTGTAATTTCCCCAAAAATTGTAAAAAAAATAAATTATTAGGCTAGTAAAAACTATGCATGCGTGACATTATTGAACTCGTGAAATATAACGTACACTAAATATACCATTCTTTGGCCGTAAGTTGTTCTTACGTTCTATCATATTACTTTAAGTTATGATTATTACTGTGTTGTTATTAAGATGTCATGGATCTTATTATTAAGCCAATCTCATGTTTATAAATTGTTGTGTATGTGTTAGTTAGTTGGTTATATACTTCGTTCATTTCTGCATATGTTTACTTGTTATTTACTTGGTTCTAACTTAACTTTGTTCCTGGAACTAATGTGGCAGAGTGGGAGAACTAGTTCTCCCATGTGACTGTCTAAGAGGTAAAGTGTCTACTTGTCGAGCAAGCTTACTTAGTTCGGTTCGAACTAAGGAACCTCTTTCATTGTATGTAGATTATGCTTAGCGACAGAGACTTGTTTAAGGAGTGTTGAACATTTTGATCATTAAAACACCTACTAGTTGTTTTTATCGTTTATTACAGACTCAACTTGATAACGAGGTAGTTACTATGTTTATCATTTATACACCTAGATAGATTATCTATGTGACGCCTACTATTCATTATATAATTATGGATCCAGTGTTCCTATCTTAATCTATTTTCAATTCATGTTTATTGTATTAAAAGTACTAATGCATATTTTATTTATTCTTGGTAGGTTATAAACTTTGGTTAAAAGACCAAATATCGATTTTATACATAACAATAATACCATGGCATATTTCATTAGCCATGGTTCTAAGCTTCATGCTTAGGGAAATGGAAAGGCAAGGTTTTAAGGCTTAAGCCCAAGGTATACGTGGTATATAATATTATACCTTGTAATAAGATTTGGGGTGGCAAATTATACCATATGGTTTGAACGTTACACAATGGGGTTTAAGACTTTGCATGGGAAAGAGACCATCGATATGGAATCGATTTCAAAGTATAGAGATGTGGGTTTTGGGTTGATAGTGGACACCAGGATGGTGCCATTAATGCATATTGGGGTTTGGGGCATCCCATGTTTAGGGCTTGGATCCATGAAATACTTGGTCATTTTTCTTGGCTTGATGTTTGTTTGGTCTCGGCTCTGCATAGTGGATGAAGGCCACTTCCAAGTTGACAGAGGTAAGGATTCGTTGGGTTTTAGCAGAATTGTTATTATTTTGTAGCATGGCCACGATTTCCATACTTCTCATTTAGCTTACTACTGGTGGTTGCAAGTGACAGGGTTAGCAAGGAGTAGGGTGGCTCAGAGCTTCACAACCAGTTCATGGATGATACCTTAATAGCCACGGTAATACTGTTACACAATATTACCCTTATAACCTATCGACTTTATGGGTGGGTTTGAGTTGCATCACATTTCCGGTTGGGGTTTTACTATCATGGTTTTTGATTTGCCTTCAGGCCTGGGTTTGTAAATAATGGTGTTGTTAGTCTCGAATAGGGGCCTTGGGACTTTTAATAGATTCTGCATTGTTTTTATGTAAATCATGTTTTGATTTGAGACTTAAATCCTAGGCAGCACCATTGCTTGCAATGGTTCCATGGCACTTGGCACGACTGTGTAAATTATGTTAATGTGGTAACTCACTGAGATTTGAATACATACTACTTTTATTTTTTTTGAATCGGTTATTAAATTGGACTGTGTGTATAAATCTATGCTGCGATATTTTTTTATTAAGCTTGTTTTTTATGTCGCATTCGCCTTCACGATTAGTCTGTTTATTGCCTCCATTATATGTTATTACCTATATGAATGGAAAAATAGTAACAAATAAAGGCTCGAGGCCATGCAGTGTATGGCATGAGCACTCTTCCATGGTATTTGCGACATCGTATAGGATTTAGGATTTAGGATTTGGTTTTTAATGTATAATGCTGAAATATAGTCGCACCGTGGGTGTAAACCCTTTGTTGACAGGGTTAGATAATTAGGGGTTTAATTTCGATAGTCGTGGTCATGGAATATAGCATATTGATTTGTAAAGGTCATACGACCTATGTGTTAAAAGATTAGTTAAAACACATACCGTATACAAACTGTGTATAGCGTGGCTTGTGTAATGATTTTGGGTTTTGGCTTACATCCTGCGTGTACATCATGGATTTACAAAGATTTAAGAACCATCATAATTCAATCCTGGGTCGTGTTCTGTAATGAGGTTTAATATTTGAATTGTTGCATTTGGGGAAAAATAGAGGTTCAACAAGATTTGATCCTGTGACCTCATTGTACTTGGTTCTTTATTTTGATTATTGTAATGTTTACTTGGTTAATGTTTATATAATGGTTGTGAGTAATATTAGATGGGACTTATTTGATTTATGACATGCGATTATGACATTTTTTACTTAAATATTTAAAGGGCTGTGAAATTAAGTAGGAAAAGAGATTTGATCTTAGACCTATGAATGGTCACGATATTTGCTCTGTTTATTTTCTTATGATAATGTTATTTTAATGGAAATGATTTAGTAGTTAGGGTGTATTTAAAAATGTACACCTTGAAATGTCGTTACTGGTTTATTTATCTGAGATTTAATGTGGAATATTTGTAGTCAGTACTTAGTTGTAAATATTGTACTTAGTAGATTGGATTTATGATTCTATTTTATATCTCTTGAATTATATATTTATATATATAGTAGTTTAGTTGTAGATAATAGCTTAGGTTAAATAGGTTGTAAGATTATACTTATATATATATATATATATATATATATAACTTGCTTCTTAACTAGTCTATGTGTATCTAAAACATGCCTCTGCTGACAAATGGAATATGTCAGTAGAGTTATAAAGGCCAAAAGAACAGATAGGTAAAGGATCTGAAATAAAACCTAGTTTGTAATTAACACATTTTCAATAGTAAATATAATACAAGAATGAAAAACTAAGGTGAAAACCCTTGATAAACATTTATACAGGAATTAAATTGTAGAAGTAATCTAAAGAAATAACCCATGGATAAATCTAACATAAGAAGTAAAGTACATCCTAGAATTATAATTTAAAATGTAAACCCTAGAATATTTAAATAGAAACCAAACATATAGGGTTAGAACATGTAATGTGAATCTTTACCTAAATCAGCCAACATTTATTCTAGAAAAATAGAATAGGTAGCCTAGGATCTCATACCTGTAATCTGAAGCTTCTTTAATGGCTGAACCTCCACACTCAAGTAACTAGCATTAACAATTCATAGGCAGATTTGACCTCTAAATTAGATGATCAAATCACTTGGGAACTACCACGTTCCACCAAACCATGACCCGGAACTGTTCCTGGTTTCAATCTGAATCCCCCCGAGCTGGTTTCTAACATACAAGTAGCTTAGAGCTCCTAAGGTAGGGTTTCCTATCTAATATATCAGGTCTGGATCAGTTCTCATTTTTCCTTGCAGGAAAATTGTTCTCCAAGAATTCACTTGTGAATAAAATCAGGGAGAATAACAACTACCCAAAAGATAGATCAGAACCTGAAGCCTTTCCTTGGCTTGAGTCTTTATAGATAGACTTTTCAGTCTGAGGGAAAGTTAAATCAAGAAACCTTGATTTCTTGATTTAACCTTTTTTAATTAATTTGGGTAATTTTTAATACTTTAACTAAGGAACTTTCAACTAGTTCCTAATTAGACTTTTGTAGGTATGGTACTATTTATTATCTTTTAATAATAAATAATAATGGATGGAGATTTTCTTTTTTTCTTTCATCATTAATATTATTACTATATTTATTCTTTATACATACCATGTATAAAATACATAATAATATAACATTTGTTAACATTTGTCTTTGGTCATCATATACCATGATCCCTAGACTTAATGACACTTCTTCATTAAGGTCATGGAGGTAGATGGTTAGGTCTACTAGGCTACACAACTCTAAACATCCTTGCATGTTGGATTCCTTGGCATAACATGGTAGTTCTTCAATACTTCATGAGAATATAGAAATTGAAAATTTGATTTAATCACTTATAAATGAGTCTGATGAGATCAATATTTTTCTCGAGTCGTTTTCACTCGGAAGTTATTAAATTATTTTTAGTAACCCCTAGCATTTACCAGATCCCATACTCAATGCTTAAATAGGGAGTTACAACTTACTGCAATTCCAGAGCTCTTCGCTCAACACTAATGCTAGGATGTACTTGTACGATACACCTAGGGATACAATGGCCAAGGATCCTATGCTCTAGAGCTTATGCTCAATATCAACATGGAATTCTCTAAGGCTTATGCTCAACACTTCCAATTATCTTTTCATGTGTTCCAGAGCTTCTAGCTCAACAAAAATGTAAGTACTCATGTGCTCCAGAGCTTCTTTCGCAACACAAAATATTAATTACCCATGTGCTCCAGAGCTCCTAGCTCAACACAAAACATTGATTACCCATGTGCTCTAGAGCTCCTCTCTCAACACAAAACATCTCATCAATCATGTGCTTCAGGTTCCACACCCAACACAAACAAGCATATATATATCATCCATAATTGCCTTACACCCAATATATAAAAAAAATCATCATGTTCATATGCAGTGAGGTCTTCGACCCAATATATCAAAATAAAATAACAAGATAACATCATAATCAATAGGCTCATGCATGTAAGTGTTAGTTCCAAAATTCGGGATACTACATGAAGGAATGTAGATTGTTGAGGAACACGTTGATGAAAGAAGTGAAGATTATGGAGGTGACAACAAAATGACAAATGTGGAGAAAACTATGGGTAGTGTTGATATTGAGACCATGATTGGTTAGTAAATAATTTTTTATATGTTTATAATTTACTTTATAATATAAAATAATATATATTTGATTTGAATGTTCACAATTATATAAATTTATATTTATTTTTATGCAGGGTTGACATCCAACATACAATATCCTACCACACTTACCACTTCATAGATATTAATTAGAAGCTACAACAATATCGTCATTGACGATAAGTTTTTTGATAATATGGATTCAGGTAAAATTGAAGAAATGGGACCTACGATTCCTGATCATACAGCTTGTTATAGAGAAAAATATATAGTTAAAAAATATTTTGAAGGTATTTCTTTCATAAAAGAAGCTCAATTGTTACATAGATTGTTAAAGCGAAAATGTCTAAGAAATGCAATGACATCATTGGGCATTCAAAATGCCAAAGAGGCTAAATCAAATGAGATTGTATCACAAAATATGACCTCGGTCCTTGCATTACTTGCAAGAAAATGATCTCATAATTACATGGTTGATCATAAATCTATTCTAAAAGGGGTTGTGGGAAAAAACAATGTAACCAGTCGTTTGTTTCCTATGACTGGAAGAACACTAAAAACATCAAGAAAATTTGAATGGAAGCATAAAAACTTTAGGTTTCAATTTAATGAGGATGATGAAGTTGCATGTTGGGGTGTTATCTGTAAGCAACCTTATCAAGATAGACTCTCATATAATGTGAGGGACAGGGTGAAAGAGTTTTGGCATTTAAACTCTTGTGTCTTACAAAATGAAAAGGATGTTTTGTGACATCGTATATCAAAAGGAAACTACAAAACTCATGCCAAACAAATAACAAAGATCACTCAAATGGAAATGTTCAAAATTTTGATGGAGAGTAATGTTGACGTGAATATTTCCCTTAGCACATTTGTGAAGCTTAAACCATGGTATGTCAAGCCCATTGTTGTTCATGAAACATATTGTTGTTGTCGATACCATGTAGAATTCGAATTATATTATGAGACATTTCTAAATTTTGGCATGCATTGTTGGCCAAATAACCCCCCTCCTATGAGTGTTCTTGAATTTGTACCTAAAATATTATGTGCGTGAGAGAATCACCAAGTATTCTATAAGAAACAATGTGTCAAAGGTAAAAACTGTGAGGAATGTTCAGATTTGGACCTTTTTAATGCTAACTACCACATTGATGCAAACGATCCTCAATTGTTAAATAGCATTGTGAAATGGAAGAGATATGGTTATTTTCATTATACTCCTGTTACAGATTCAACGTCAACTTCAAGAAATATTAATTTAGTTGAAAGTGATATCTATTTGATATATTTTATGAATTTTTCCAGTGATCAAATATATAAATATATCAAGCACTCTCACTCAACACGATGGAAAAACTTACAGTTCAATCAATCACGTGATGTATTTAAAAAGGGAACAATATTATCCATTGTCAATTTTTTTCTTCCAAAAATTACACTTTCACTCGGAAAAACGAGATACAGAGTGAATATCATCATTCAGATCAAGTCTTTATACTTATTCATATTATTTATAGACATGCAGAGCTTGATGTTGATGGTTTTGATAGCAATGAAAATAATTGTGAAGTGATTAAGGAGTATCATTTCTACATCAGTGATGATCGTAGACATGATACATATTTTGTCCAGCATTTTTTTTGTATGCTTTATAAATAATTATCAATATGAAGGATCACTTTCAAAGAACATTGGGTGTGGTCAGATGGTTGTGTTGGTCAGTTTAAATTGGTGCAGTCATTCTTATGGTTGTCTCTCCTTCATAGAAACATGGATGTTCGCCACACATGGAGACTTTTTGAAACATGGAATGGAAAAGGAGAACATGATGGTGTTTGGGCCTACGTGAAACGTTCGCATAGGATATATCAAATGAATCACTCTACTTCTCACCTTGCAAATTCGAACGATGTTGTTAATGGGCACAAACAAAATTTGAGCCACGAATTCAGTGAAAGAATGGGTAATGTAAGAAGGTTTTTCTATAATATTGCAATGGGAGATGTTGATAGATCAATGTCACATAATTGTACTACAATCCTGAAAACAAGGGGAATACACTCCATTAAAAGTAAGAAAATGAAAAATATACATGCAATCAATAAACAAAAGTCTATTGCTTATGTCTTACATGTATTGATGATGTAGAGTCTTTGGATTAGTGTCAAAACAAAACCAACAAATTTGTGACACCATGGAGACACCAAAAATTGACACCATTTCCCCCATTTGGAAATATCAGCGATGTAGAGCGTGACAATCAAGCACTTGTGATTGACAAATATTATGATCATGTTTAGAATTTGGTTAGATAAGGTGATGTATTTATTTTCATTGCACTAGTAGATAATCTAGAAAAAAGTGCATTATTATTTATTAAGATGCACTAGGTCGAAAAGCACGTTGATGAAATAATTTAAAGACCCGTCAAATTATACGTATGAAGTGGGCTCAATGGTTTTAATGGGACATTTCTTTGTAGAACTAAGGAAATGTAAAGACCATATTCTTTTTCAATATTGCGAGTCAGATGTTATATGTGCTCAATAAATTCATTTGGTCATAGCATCCCGGTTGCAGTTGAAGGCAGTGAAGAGTAGGAAAATTTCCAAGCCTTGATAATGGAAATTCTCTATAGAAGATCATAAGGCCATTCTTGATAATATGCCAATGACACATTTCATATTAATCGAAAAAACATCAAGGTTGACGATTTTTTGTTCTTTGATTCTAGGTGGGTTGGTGGGGGGGAGAAAATTAGCTTCCACCTTCACGTGGTTGGCCTCATCAGTAGAGAATATATATATAATTATTGAAAGTAAGAGAAGCTCTTTCTAACAACATATCCAATGATAACTCAACTCTCATATTGAACTTGTAACTTCTCTTTCATAGGTTTATTGGTGACTATTTTTCTACAAAAACTAATTATCTTTTAATGAAAATCAAGTACCAAAGTAATTCATTTTGATGCTTCCTTTGGCTAATATATTTTTATAAAAGAATCACTTCAACTCAATATTAAAAACATATTTTGAATTATTTGTATTAAACTTGCACCAATGACTTTTGAGGAATTTTGTAGAAAATCCAAGTTCTATATCCAATGGCATGTATGCAATGCTCATGTACAATTAAGGAAAGATTTAATTGGTGGTTATGTTAATTAGCTTGTCCTAGGACAAATTATAGTATTTGACCAACATAACCTTATTTCAAATATTTACACAAGTAATCTCTACACAAGCAAATACAAAAATTAAGGGATACATGTATAATTCTCAAAATCTCTCACCATGTTTGTGATTTTCTTTTTTGTGATAACACATTTACACATTTCAAATTACCTCCTTATGTTTGTGATTTTCCTACTAGTGACTATGCATTTACATTGAAGGTGTTTTTTTTTCCAAATATTAGGTTAGCACATAAACTAAGATGACTGATTGATATATGTCAATATCATGTGTGTATTCATTAATCGATACCATCGCAACATTTTTCATCTACCACTTCACATCATTGAACCGTTCATGGGTTTTTTCTACGGATTACTTTACATCTTGTAGATTTAAAAAAATGTTGATGATATTGTTAAGTTCCATAAGAAGGGAATTCACAAAATTGTAATAAGCACAATTTTTCAATAGAGTCATCAAATACCATAGTGAAAAATCCTTGCTAAATCTTTTCTAAACATACTCGATAACAAATTCCCAATGTTGAATCGACAATCATGTGTTCTGTAGTTTAAAGGCCATAGGGATCTTTGTTATGGAATAATATTTCGAAGTAACAATTAAAGTAGACTTTAATAAAATATTAGTTCCTACATGATAAAAACATTATGTTTACAAATAGTGAAATTTCTAGTGATGATAAAATGTTGCCTAAAATTTGTTAAAATGTTAAATTGTGTGGTTTTGTATGTTATCACTTGTTTTTTCTCATATTAAACTAGAAAATGATTGTGAAATATAGCATGTTGTGAAGACTTTAAAATGATAAATAACATTGTTTTGTGCCTCATTTCTTTTCCATCATAAAAAAAATGGTATTCACCAATTACAAATGGCCATTGAACCAATCATTTATGTTGATATTATTTTATTACCTCATGATAATGTAACATTAGTGATATCTACTCCTCCCATTTAACAATAACATATGTTTTCATCAATTTCATAGTTGCAATTAAATGAATACAAAGACCACATATTGTAATCAACAATGGCATTGAAGATATTTCTCGATTAATTCACTTAATATGTACACCAATCTACGTTGCTTTCCATAGCCAATCATAAATACCAAAGTACATGTCTAGGAAATTGTTCCAAACCTTTACTTATAAATGACTTTTACAAATTTATGTTTTCTCATTCATTAACATAAATGTTGTGAACAATATTTCTTTCATATTTATGTCAATATTATGAATAGAATTCCCTTTCGCATGCCTCAAAATCAACAAGATATATTATAACATAACCCCTTTTTCAAATAATTTAAACATGGAAACACTCCATAATGGAATTAGTTTTTAATTGTTATTGAAAATGACCATGATTCATACCCACTAAATTTTGGTATAAACAAACTAAATGAAAGTCTTTATTTGGTCTCGATCAACATCTTATGCAGTGTTATATGAAATTTTACTTGACTCAATGTAGAGGCACAAGGGAATCTATTCTTCGAAATTGGAAGCTTTCTTAAACAATGAATAATACCATGAGTGATAGTTGTGTACAGAAGATTGAATTCATTTTTTTGCACTTCATAGGTTTGCATGGCCTACTACTTTCTCATCACTAGACTATGAATCATCATCATTGACCTCTTCATCATCACTACTTTCCTCAGGCCAATTTGAACCATTTTCTCCCTTTGCATACCGCTGATAATATTCTGTAAAAATCCATACATGAGTTCATAACTTGAACAATATATATATATATATATATATACCCAAGTAGTTGACTAATAAGTCTCTTGAATCGAGCGGTTCATTACAGATATCATAAACATGAACAGAAAATGTGGTTTCCTAGAAGCATTTAAATTTCCTTACCTTTCACTTTTTTATCATATTGTTCGCTGTCCCTCATGATCGTAAGTGATTTTTCATCTCCATTTAATGGGTTGGTCGGGTTCGGATAAAGTAACAATTTTGGTAGAAAATATTCGAATACATTGACAAGGTCTACATCAACAAATTTCTAGGAAATCATTGCAAGGAATGAGCATATAGAGGCCTCAAGAAAGATGCATAAAGATTACCATCATCCACACTATTTTAACTACGGTCTAGTAAATTTCCTTACCAAACATTGGACTCCACGTCTATTTGATAACATCTAAGCATATAGAGCCAGACCTATAAGGAAAAAAAGGTAAAACATATCAACATGAAAATTCATCCCAACATTGACTTTTTCCTAACATTAGAAATGACAACTTGAGCAGTTTCTATGCACGCTATAGTTTCCTTATAGTTATCAATAGTTGTACATGGTTCTAAGAAAGTTTAAAAACAAATTACATGTAGATAAACATAAATAATAGTTCACAGTTCATCAACATTTAGATGGAATTTTTTTTTTCACAAATCCAATAGATGGAGTTTTGTAAGTATAAGCATATGGTAACTCAACCCAAATATTCCTAACACCAACTTCATAAGGGCATAAAATGTTACAAACAGTATACATGTTATGACATATCATAACTTGAAATAGACTTTCCAAACCAAATAAGAATATCACAATAATTTGGTTGTTAAAAAAAATGTCGATTGTGAAAAAATAAAGCAAAGAATTTGAGTGAGATTATGTTGAACATGGTTTAAGTATTTGATCCAATATGCTACAAGCTTAGTTTGATCAGAGAATCCTTACAACTTTTTGGCCACTTTTCCTAACTCACGCGACCCAGGTTCTGTATAGTCCATCAACTCAGCAAACACCTGAGATATCAACCTGACATAGCAAGCCCCGTCGACAACACCTACGAAGTAGGCATAGTCTCACTTGAGATATCTCTTCGATGGGTAACCACTGAGACCATGAGACCATGTTTGCACGATTGTCGAGGGATTATAGTCCCTTGGCACACAGCTAAGTAGATCGACCAAGTCGCGAGGATGGAGTCATTTCCACCGAACTGTAGCGCACACCGTGCATATATTTTACTAACTACTAACGTCACAACACAGATTCGGCCTTAGTACTTTAAACATGATAGAATGTAAAAACAAGATAACAGACAGGTGCAACATACAGGGGCGCAACAACGCTTGCACCGTAAACATAAACTAACACTCAGAAGCAGTGTGTAGTAACCTATTCATGCAGTTGAGCTCTTATTGATAATGCGACATTCATTCAATCATAACATGACTTGCATCATAAGTATAAACAAACAGAAACATAAAAAACCATACATATTCGACCATCAACACACATGGAAGTTCATGTGGAAACCCATCAAGGAAAAACCAAAAGGAGGTCTTCATCTGGCATGAGAAATATATGGTGCCTTCAGCCTGTATATGACTACAGACTATCCTAGATCTAGCTTTCGACTCTGACTCTTTCTTTCTCTCATTCTCTTTGTCTTATTTCTCCTAATATTTTGCTACCATCTACTGATCTGCACACGGCCTGGATCGACCTCTCTAGCGTATGCACCTCTTTAGCGGAGATTCTCCTCTACTGCACTAACTCTGACTACATCTTGCAGAATTTCAACTACTCTACTACTCAGATCTCTCAACTTCTCTCTACTCTCTCTGAGATCTCCCCTCCATTAACCCTTCACAAGAAACTAAGACTACAACAGCCAATGATAACTGACTACAAAGCAACCTTCACCAACTATTGAAAAGCCAACCCTCTAACTATTGAATCCCTCCTATTTATACTATTTTACATGACCACACAGGGTCGACTACATATAGGTAGTCTGTTAACTGTCACCATCAGCCACCCCTCAGGCTGCAACTGTGGTGATCATGACTTGACACGAGGCACTAATGAAATTACTTACAACGTGCTTTCACTCATGTGGCATTCACTGACTTAATCGAAATTCAACACGCATGATCACCCTGTTACTTTCACCCATTATTCGGCACTTATGCTACTGTTTTACTCTGTAATATATTTCTTCTATGAAGTATCTCGGTTCCATGCAGGTGACATCTTTTGCACCTACTCTTTATTTTGTGCAGCTTTCCTTGTTCACGCAGGTTTCCTTGCTTATGCTTATGTTGTGTACTGAATCTTGCGCTTATTTCCTGCGCACTTTCCCCAGGCCAAGCAGGTCCCCAACACTCCCATGTAGCTCGTCCCGAGCCACTAAGAAGTGGACATAGAAGGTGGCACGATATGCGCAACCACTTCTTTTAAAAAAAATTATTTTCCCCTTCCTCTTGTACGTGTTTTGTCACTTGTGTTTTTTTTTTGCAGTGTTTCCTACACTACAGCCTCATCTTATACCTAGAATAAAATTTAGATGATGAAGCTTGGGTTATACAATTTATTCTTCAGCCTCTTCTGAAGAGTCTATTTCCATAGGTTTTTCCTGTTTCTACACCAAGCATTCTTGATGGCGTTCTTCTTGATCCTCTTCATCTTCATGTCCATCTTTTTCTTCCTTTTCCTCTTCTTCTTCATGTCCATATTTTTCTTCCTTTTCCTCTTCTTATTCCTTTTCCTCATCTTCTTTTTGTTCCTCTTCTTCTTTTTCCTCGTCCTGCACATCATCGGGTGCATTTTTTGGCACAGAATTATCTTCGCTTCCAACCTTCTGTTGGAATTGGGAAAAAATGGGAGTAATTCGTTCTATCTCCCAGCAAGATTCATTTGCATGTTGCTCTAGTTCCTACACTCTGTCGGCGCTAGGGTGCTCCAATGAGGTATTGGAGAGCTCCTGTGTGAACTCATTGATTCGCTGCTGGACATGATGAATTAGCCCTATCACCCTTCCAGCTTCAACCTGATTCTCAACCATCTCCTTGTTGCGCATGCTTTCCTAATCACACATGGTTCTTGCCTTGTCCTGGAGCTACTTGAGCTCAGTTCCTTTGGTGATTTCATCGTTAGTTGCAAGATTCTTAATCTCTGCCTTCACTGCTAGTACCTGTAGGTCTACTTAGCATGCCTGTTTAGCAAGCTTTCCTACAATCTCATCATCGATGAGTTGTTCCCATGTCACGGAAATTGCTTCCACTGCCTCTGTGCAGATCTTCTTGGCTTCTCTAAGCTAGGAAACAGCTTGATTTTCTGATTCTTTCCTTTGTTGTAGCAATTCAGGGGGAGTGCTTAGCTATTGGTTGGTTCTCATTTCCTGAACCTATATCTTTAATTCTACGGCCAATTTTGATAACCTCCTTAGTTGGTGCATAGGTTTTTCCTCGGATTCTTCCTCCTCATCTGACAGTTCCATGACTACCTCCTTTATAGCTTGTTTCATTGAAGCTTTCTTCTGGGCTTGGGATGACAGGCCTTCATGCTGACACTTGATAAATTATTTGCATGCTTTTGATTTCCTGGTTTCCTTGGCTGCATGATATGCAACCGCATTTTCCTGGATTCTGACCTCTGTGGTGGCGACATGCTAAATGGAATATATATGCAGTAGGTTCATCTTAGAGAAATCCAAAACTAATGTGTCTAAGCTATGGAAACTTGCCTCTTTCTCTGCTTCTTCTGTAGAAAATTCCTGCATGATAATTTCTATTCTTAAGGGTGGGAGTAGCACTGGCATCGCCAAAGTGTCTGTTGGGTCTACACCATAGTTTTCAGCCTGCATGGTGTCGTGCAATTCTACAACGGTCTATTCCAGATAGTTAAATTTCATAGTGATGGAATCCGTCCAGTTGGTTTTCCTGATCGTGATCTTTCCCAAATTTTTCTCAGCTACTTCGGCGACCACCTCACTAATAAGAGTTAGATCCTCTTCTGCTATGCCCATGACTTGGGGTCGGTTATCCTTTTTCTTCTTCCTATGTGGGATGCTCAAGGCTTCTTCATCTTCCTCCATGGGTGCTTTTCCCTTCCTCTTCCGGGTTCTTTCAGCATGCACCTCCTCATCAACAGGGAGGTCTTCTTTACCGGCATTGGGTGGGTCTCTCTCTTCTTATTCTTCTTCTTAGGATTCATCCTAATTCTCTTGGGTACCGGTATTGGTGCGGTCCTAGGGTGGGTTCTCTTATGGGCCCCCCTGTGGCGCTTGTTGATCTGCATGCACCTCTTCAGGCTGTCTAAGACATTCTTTAGGCCAGTATTTGATTTCCCTTTCCATATTTGCATCTATGAGGATGAAGAAAGTTGAGAGTGCCTTCTTCTTAGGGTAATTACATAGATGCAGGATGATATTGTGTGGCCCTCTGTGGAATTGAATGAATGGATACTTGGCCACCATCGCAGGTTTTAGTCGATATTGCTTGCACACAATCTTCCTAAGTCTTTCTCCTTAGAGAAAGAATGCAAGATTCACATCGGCCTTGCGCTTACTGTCCTTGTGGTCTCATAGGTTTTGGAACAACATGTCGAGGATCTCTACTAGGATATCCATGGGTTGATAATATAGTGGCGGAGTCCATCCTACAAATGAGATCCGAATTAAAAGCCACGAGAAGTGGAACTTCACTGTGGGATGCTCCTGCACGTGAAGTGCGTCGTCCATCAGTTCGTTCAGGAGGAACTGGGACCAGTTAATGTGCACCCCTTGCGCAAACTTTTCTGCTAGCTCTACTATTGCAATATTACACTCAGTAGGCCTCATCTTGTGTAGTACCTTACTACACAATATTTTTTCTGTAGCTCTTACAACACTATCATCGATAGAGCTAAGGAGGAATCCATTTTCGCTGAGGACAAGCTAGTACTTGGTCTTCATGTTGTTCTTGTCTAGTTTTTCCTCATCCTTGTGCAGGTGTAGGTCTAGGTTGACTCCTTACTATGGAAGACCTGTGATGGTCGAGACCAAGTCCACTGTTACCTCATACGGCTTGTCCAACCAGAGGTAGCCTTGATGGAAGCATACTAGAAGTTTCTCAACATACATCCCGACCAAGGCAGAGTGACTGAAATATGGCATAAGGAGCATGTTTAAAATACCTGATTACTCCAACCCATGCACCCATTCCATTGCAAAAACAACGTCTACATTCGGAGTTTCACCGGGCTCCATGACCATGAATTAATTTTTGGACAGCTCTTGTTTCCTGGTTTCATTATCTTCAAACTTCAAGTCCTGGAGTTTGAGAGTGATGGGATTTTGAGACCGCGTGATGCCTTCTAGAATGGTGGGCTCTTCTAAAGGTTCCTGTGTGTCCACTAGCACTCTTGCGGTCCCTGGATTCCTCAGTTTTACATACAGAGGCAATAAGCTATTTTCTTCATCAGTCAGCTCTACCTCTGGTGGTGATGGTGGTGGTAGAACTAGGTCATCTATGCAGGCCTTGGGTATCTTGACTATGGGTCCAAAGGAAGTGGGGAGGTCTATAATCGATGGGTATCTAGCCACAAAAATTTGGGCTTCGGCCAATTGTACTGGTCGTCGGGTTGCAGGTACCTACGTTAGCTGGCTTCCTGCTTGTGGTGGACATGGTGGTCTCTCTAGTGGTTTATGTGGTTCCTTCAGCTTAGCCTACATATTATTAATCTTTTTCATGGGCCGACTGGGTTCAAGGATGTAAGGAACCTCTACTATCGGGCAAGGTGAAGGTGTTGAAACAGTGGAGTCTTCACTATCACTAGATAGCTCAATAATCATGGGATTTGGCTCTCAGGGGGGGTTCTGGTTCACTCAGCGGGCTCGGCTCTCTCGTTTCTTGGCTCAGTAGGTCAATGTAAAGGTTACAATGATAGACATAACTAATTTTTATAAGTTATCGGGTCCCCCAGCTCTAACTGACTGCAATGATGGACCATTTGACAGAGCACATGGGATCGTCCTTCGTCGCCTTTACTCACACACTTAGGTTCCATTATGTACTTGTCAAGGTAGTAAAGGGTAATACAATATATGGGACAAAAAATCCCACCGCCATTCTCCTCAGACTTTCCACGTTAATGCTAGTGAGCTGTCACTAGAACTGAATCTTTTTGGAATTCTCGTATTTAACGGTGCGTTGGTGTCTGCTAGTTGTCTTCCAATTCCCACTAGTTTTCTCATAGCTAATTCGTTGGTGGTTTTACAGCGCACCATTTTTTAGCACAACTTCCTTTTCCCTTGCCAGGTTGCACTGGAGATGCTTCTCACGTTGCTTTCCTCCCTTTAGATTTTATTTTGCTACATGCCCCGACCTTATGGCTCCATGTTGCAGTCATCCTGGTATGGTTTTAATCAACTGCCATTGATCATTCCTGCAACTGGTGTTCCATCCAGCTTATGTAGTTTTAATGCGCCTGCTTCAATAATGTGCGCAACCACATATGGGCCTAGTTAGTGCGTTTTGAGCTTACCTAGGTGCTTGACAAACTTGTTTTCATACATGAAAACAAGTCCTCCGACCTTGAACAGCTTTATTCTGATGTGGCAGTCATGCCACGCTTTCTACCGCTATTTTTCCACATTTTGATGGAAGCCCCCAATGAAGCGTTCTTCCTGCAATTGAATCAGTTGCACAAGTATTTCTTCTATAGCATCGGTATCCATCATCTCTATTAGTGCAGCAATTCATAGGCTCAGCGCAGTGTACTCCATGGGAACGACTCTTCTTGTCCATAAACTAAACAAAAAGGAGTGTATCTAGTGAGTCATTTGCATGTTGTTCTGTAAGCCCATAATACTGCTGAGACTTTCTGGTCCCAGTCATCTCTGCACACATTACTGATCTTGGTCAAAGCATTCTCCAATATCTTGTTGAAGGCCTCAACAATTCCATTTTCTTAAGGATGGTAGGGTGTTATCTTGTTGTGTTGGATTTTGAATTCTACAGTCAATTAAACAATTAGCTTATTTACAAAATACGTACCTTGGTCGCTGATAAGGATCTTCGGGAAACCAAACCTTGTGACTACATTTTCAAAAATAAACTTTGCCACAGTTTCGGCAGTGCAATATTTCACGGGTTTTGCTTCTGCTCATCTTGTCAAGTAATCTATAGAAGTTATAATATAACACGCACCAGTCCGTTACCTGGTAGACTAATAGGGCCGAAAAAATCCACTACCCATTTATCAAAGGACTGTAGTGTAATTTGTGGCACAAGTGGCATTTCATCATGTCGTGATGGTTTCCCTATTCTTTGACACTTATCACAATCGCGACAGTATTTCCTTGTATCCATATGTACAATTGGCCACTAGATTCTAGCTTGCAAAATCTTGCGCATCATTTCCTTCTCGTCGTAGTGTCCTCCTAAAACACCAGCATGTGCTTCAACCATTACCCATTGCCTTTCATGATCAAAGATGCACCTGTGCAGTATTTCATCTGGTCCCAAGTTATACAGTTGTCCTGCGATTAGCGTGTAGTCTGCGGTCTTGAAAACTAGTTGTTTCTTTTTCCATGTTGAATAACCTTTAGGTGCATAGCCGGTATTCAATAACTCTATAATAGCATCAAATTATTTATCGACAACATTGATAGCAAACAGCTGTGCATCAGGTAGATTATCCTCTAAGTTGTTCGGTTCCTCACCACATTCAATGCGCAACAAANCCCCCCCCCCCCAACACTGGTTTATTGACCATGTACTTTAGCACAGAATGATCAGTGAACATTTTTAAGTGTCCACCCAATAGATAATGTCTGAACTTTTGTTGTGCATAGACCATTGCAATCCCTTCTCTTTCAATTGTGGTGTAGTTCTTCTATGCTTTTTATAGTTTCCTTCTTGCAAATGAAATTGGGTGGTCAATTGTGCCCTCTCCTAGTTGTGTTAATACTATACCAACTTCAATTGATGACACATCAACATGTACATGGAACTCCTTCTTCCAATCTAGGAATATCAATATTGGCAAAGTGGCCATCTTTTTCTTCAACTTATCTAGAATCTCTTGACAGTATTCATTCCACTCGAACTTGGCATCCTTCTTCAGCAGCTTCTCAATCATGGCGATTATCTCCGTGTATCCTCTTATAAATTTTTGATAATATCTAGTATGTTCTAATGTGGATCTGAGTTGTGTGACCGATGTGGGTGGACGCAGGTCTTGAATAATTTCCACTTTCGTAGGAATGACCAAGATCTCGTCGTCGCATACTGCATGACCCAGCAGTACACCAAATGGTGCACAAAATATGCATTTTATCAAATTCAGCGCAATTTGATACTCGCAACACCTTTCCAGCAGCATGCAAAGATTCTCAATATGGTCTCTCACCAGACCAAAGACCGTCTAGTCATCAAAATATACTTCAAGAAACTTATGAATGAAATCTTTAAAAGTAGAAAATACTATTCTAGAAAAAATAGAAAGGACATTTTTAAAAGACAAAGGGCATTACCATGTATTCGTAGCATCCCCATTCTGTTACAAAAGTTGTTTTGTGGCAGTCCTCTTGTGCAATTCTGACTTGGTGGTAGCCCAAGAATCTATGTGTGAATGAGTACATTTCTTGTCCACTGACACTCTCCAAGACTTTATCTGTAAATGGTGTTGGGAATGGATCATGTAAGAAAACATCGTTTAGCTTCCTAAGGTCGACACAGATCCTGACCTCGCCTGTCACCTTTTGTCCTGAATCACTATAGGGTTATCCACTCTGACTCTTCAACATGTTTAGTGATTTCTTCTTCCAGCATACGATCTAGTTTTGCTTTAACTTTTTCTTTATAGTGCAGATTTAGTTTGTATGGGTGTTGTTTTACCAGCCTTGCATCGGGCTTGAGGGAAATTTTCATTTTTCCCAAATATCCTACTATCCCCTTCATTTCCATGAAGTTAATCAGGAATAGGTGTTGGAACTCATGTAATAGATCATTGATTTTGGATACTGTCTCTTCATCCCAATAGTCTCCAATGTTAGCAAATTTTAGATTGTCCTCCAACCCAATGTTAACTTTATTAATATTTAGTGGCTTGATGAACTACTCACTGGAAATGATGGTTCCTTCTACTACATGTAATCCTTTCAACTCTGGAATATTAATCTCAGTTGAATCATTCCTTGGTTCTCTAGAGAGGTTATAGTAGGTCATCCAGTGCTGAACGGTCTCACAACACTGGTGGGAATGCGTAGTGCAGGGTTGAGAATACACAACCTCTAGTGGAATCTATGTAAATATCTTCTCCTTAAGGATTTTCAGTGCAATACCAACTATTGGTTACTCGTCTGCGAATTGGAATGTGTATGTGAAATTCTATGCAACCTTTTTCCATTCCCCTATTTCCTGGCATAGCTCCATGGATGCGTATCATCCTCTCGGTGCCGTCTCGAGAGTCTGGATGAAATGGGGAACCCACTCCTAGCGTGGGTATTTTGAGAACGTTGTTGAACACTATTCCAAGTGTTCAACGGGGTCTGATAACCATGTATACCTTTGCGTCACAGTTGTGACCTCATCTCTGAACCTTAATTCCAGTAGCCTTCTGCACTCGGCCATTCAGTTATTGAAATTTTATGCGTACCCCACCATCTCGAGGGTTTGTATTTTAGCACAAATTCTAGTGCAAATAGTCACTGCGGCTCTTTTACTAACTCTTCAAACTTGGTCAAGAACATTTCCATATTAGGCAATCCTTTGTATGAAGGAAGTAGTCCCGACTGAGTTCCCACACTATGGACATACTTATTTATCTTGGCACATCTCCTCATAGAGACTTCATGTAATCGGTTCTTCCAGTTCTCAAGTGCCTCCTCTGATTCTGACGTACATGACCTCGCACATCTCCAGCTCAAGTTACCATCTGCAGTAGGATTAATGTAATCTTCCTTAAGGGTAGTGATATTATAGATGTTGTCAAGGTTATCACCTTGACCTTCGTTGAACACAGGTTAAACATACCTTTGTCCTTCCAGTGGATCGAGGGGAGAAACTACCCTCATCTCATCATCTTCAAGTGATAGGGTCCTTCTTTTGAAGTTTATGACAGTTTGGTTTTCCATTTCCCAATAAATTCCCAGCAGCCCAGGATATGGGTTAGTATCATCTACTATAGTGACGACTTCAACTTCATTTTAATGTTCTATAGAAAGGCATAAATAAATAAATTATGTTAATGTCCATGAATGACCAACGTAGTGGAATAGAAACGAACTAGTATAGAAAGAACATGGAACTAAAAAGTTGCTAAACACTGAGATGGTAAAACAATGTGAACAAAGTAAACACTGCATACATAACAAGAGGGAGTAAACCCAAAAATAAAAATAAAAACCTAAACTATAAGACCTAATACCCATGTACATGTACCTATTGAGTTCAAGGAAGATGAAGACCAAAACTGGGAATTGAGACAAGAGATTGGTAATGTCATGGGTCAATATCGATGCCTAAAGAGGTGGTGGAGAGACCAATTGCATCATCATCCACCATTATGAAAGGACCAATATATGACCTAAAAATATTCATAGGAGAGGGCCAAGTTGGACAATCCTCAAAGGAGACAAGGTTCCTCAACTAGAAGCTACTTTAATATCCAAGGCCGATGAACTTCTGGAAGTGATGGCAAGTGCACGAGGTATCCTCACTGATATCACAAAAAATCAACAAATAAACTATGTATGGGATCTATGGAAGGATTTAGACAGTCAAGTAGAGTCCTATGCACTCCTTTAATGGATCAGGGTTGCTTCATTTTCAAGTGTAAATAATCTTATGGTATTTGGGGACTCTTCTATGGTCATTCAACATTTTCACTCCAACATTACCCCCAAGTATTGTATCCTTGCACAAATAAAAAAATATAAATAAAATAAATGCAATGCTTCAAAGGGGTTTGATTCAACCACATCCTTCGTTCTCTCACATCAAATAAGATCACCTTTCTAGTTTAACCATAAGGTTGGGTGGAGGTATCTTAAAACAATTCGGATACATAATTCAAAACCCCATCCCACAAGCCATTAAGTTTCTCATGAATGTGGAATGAGTTGTGAGAGGGACACATCACATCCAATTTAATTCCCACAAGGTAAGGAGGGACGATGCATTTACAAGAGACCCATCTTCACACATGCTCCAAACTCAACACTCTCTAGGTTATATTGCAATGGATCATAAAATAACAAACACATATGGGATAATGCCTCACCTCCAATTTTGCGAGTAGTCAATTTAACTCAATTATGGTCATTATTGTTTGAACTCACTGGTTAATTACTATAGCCTTACACATTCGGTTTTAAGTTTGATTGTTCTCTGGTTCTGCTGGTTCATCTTCATGAAAAATTTTGGGTGGGAGCTTGATAGTTATTTCGAGACAGTGAGTGCCTTCAAAAGCCTCCCGGAGGCTAATTTTATGTGTGTTACCTTCAGAGGGCCTTTTGGATGTTGTTGTTATGTGTTTTGTCTTGGTGTTGTGAACTGGGAATTAGAGTCCCAATCACGGACTCTTGGTGGAATTCAACTTATGGGGGTTTGTCCTTTGCTCACATTCCTTGGTGCTAGTTTATCATTTTCCTACCTTGGTTGTGGGAGGCATTTCACAATACCATCCAACCTAGTACATATAAGTAAAGGTTTCCAAGTAATAAAGAGTATTTCTTGAAACCATCATGATACTATCTAACCTCATACATGGAAGTAGATATTTCTAAGTACCAAAGAGGAGAAGAAAAAGAAATTCTGATTAGAAGGATAACTAAAGAGAAGATCTTGATTCCTTGTAAAATCTAACGACAATGAAACACTAAAAAGGATACCTAACTAAAGCATAAAACAAACAATAATAAAGAAACCAAAATATGTTTTAACTAAAACGGAGAGTAAACAACTTAAATCTCAAGAAGAAAAACAAGTGGTCCTAGGAAAAAGGAAAGACAAAATTTGTAAATACACCTTGGTTCTTATTTTCAAAATGATTGCAATGATTGAAAATAATAAAAACATCTCAAAAAGAGAAAACAACTAAAAAAAACACAAAAAAGTTCAGTTTGATCATCTCAATCATTGGTTTTTGCTGAATAATCAACAATGAGTAATAAATTAGAAAAACCAACAACACACAGGAGCAATGTCAAAGAGAAAAGGATCCAACAAGGAGAAAGACAAGGAACATGACCTGAGCATAGAAAACAAAGGTGTAAATGATGAGATTTCAAGCTAAAATATTTTCCATAAGTTCTTACTGAGAGATGATGAATCATTTGAAAATATTCCATGATTGAAAACGATGATTTCGTGCATGCAGTAGTAGAGGACAACAGTCAAAATTTTGCAACCAATAGTAAGGACAATAATTTTGTTAGAAGAAATCTAGGCTCTCTAGACAGGTCAACAAATAGCCATCTTTTACTTGAGCAAGGAATGGGAACTAAATATCATATGACCAAAGAATATACTGGTTTGAAAACAATATTTGAATTAGAATACATTAGTAGCAATCCTATCCTAGAAATTAAGAAGGCTATATCAAATGAGAAGTTGTTGCTTGCTGAGAGTGCCAATTCTACCATGGTTGAAAACGATGTTGTTCTCACTTATCCGAGAGAGAAATTATCCATTCACAAGAGGAAAATAACATATGACTCATTTGTTTTTTCTAAACAATATATTCATATGGAATTAGCTTGTACGGATTCAAAATGGGGTGCAAGGGGGACGAGCACAAGATTACTGAAAACATTGATCGACTACAAAAACAACAATGTTATGGGAAACTACTAGTGGATGATTCTTTCATGGTCCCAACCATATCTATAGTGCATGAGCATGTCAATAGAGAATGGACTCTGATGTTACACCAATTGATAAGGCTGAATAACCTTCTTATAATGTCCCAAAAAACAAATCTAAAAAGTCGTTTATCTGGGATCTTGCTGAATTCTATATGATGCCACAGAGAATTATAAAAGAGACTCCCTAAGTTTGGCATGGAATCCTATGACAGATAACGATCCCCAAGTTTTATTTAACAATGTTGACAAAATGCATCTTGATGAAGACTCTAATGGTCAGGAAAATGTGTCTTTTCCAAGGAAACAAAATGATAAAATTGTCAAGGAACTATCAGGAATGAAATTTATTTCCTAATTGTATTTCTACAAATTTTCTTCTGCTATGTCGATCTCATGCAGACTCTCTCTCGATCACCGATCTTATATCAGATGCAGATTGCAGATAATGGGTTTTTCAAATTCCTTAAAAGTGCTTCTGCAATTTTCTTTCCACAATATTTCTTCCATTTCGTCAATATCATGCAGACTATCATGCCAACTATTTCCTAGTCGTTGATCTTAGATCATATGTGGGTTGCATATTGTGGTTTTTCCAAATTTCATGAAAAGGCTTCTGCAATTTCCCTTCCACAATATTTCTTCTGCCCCATCGATCTCTTGCAGATTCTTTCCTGATTGTCAATCTTGGGGTTTGCGGGTTCATAAAATTTCAAACATTAATTCTGCAATTCCCTTTCCGCAATTTTTCCTCTGCACCATTGATCTCTTGCGGATGCTTTCCTAACCATCAATATTTGGATTGCAGATTGCAAAATGCACAATCATGCTTTCATATTTTGGACCTCAACAATTTTTTTCCGCAATTTTTTTTCTACATTAGTTTTTCCACAACTTAAATATCTTGCACTTTTGTATTGCAGAGACCATTATAGACCAACGAACTTTGTCTCCCAATTGATCTGGGAAGTCCAATTCTTCAATTCACTCTAGCATTCAAGAATATTATTTTCCATGCATATTTGCATATCTACTTTGCGTGTTTTTCCCCTGTCATCGTTCTACCATATGAATTTGTAATTCCTTTGTCTTACACTAGTTTTTCCCTACCATCATGTTTACTGGTTATTTCTTTGTCATTGTTGAACTCTTTTGACAGCAATTGACAATTATTTTCAACAGACTTATGGTCTCTAGCATCCTAGAAATCAAAATCGCCAGTTAACCGCATATTCAAATGTTGACTAGACAAATTGTTTGGATGAAAGAAAGAGCACAAGTAGAGGTGCATTCTTCTTGGGTGATTCTTTAGTTGCATGGTTGAGTAAGAAGCAAGTCTCAATACACTAGTACAAAATGAAAAATTAATGACTAAAAAAATGACTACATTCCGGCTATAAATGACTGTTTTTGACTCGGTGACTAATAGTAGCTAATTTCAACTATCTTATAGCTTGACCAACTTAGAAGAATTTCACTTAGTCATTAATAGTTTGACTTATTAGTGATTGATTTATTCATTGATAGTCAATGATTTAGTAATTTATTTAGTCATTGAGTTAGTCATGGATTTACTCACGGATTAATTCATTGATTTAGTCACTGATTTAGTCACTGATTGCAATAGTCAATGAACAAATATACGACTAAATAAACTACTCGATGCTAACATATTAATGACTAAGCTAAATATGACTAAACATTAGTCGTGCTATAAGATATAGGAAATTAGCTACTAATAGTCATATATATGTTAATTTAGTTGTTTTGTGGTCACAAATTTATGATAGGGCACGGAGGAATAGAACCAACAATCTCCTACCTACAATTAGGAAGGAACTTTACCATTGAGCTAGCACCGTTTAAGAGGTCTTATTACTTTATAATGATGATATTCAAACAAATTTTACATGATTATCCAGTTACTATAGATCCATAATGACTTACACTGTACTAGTCATTCATGTCCTTTCCGCACTTAATAAATTCATTTGAAAGACTTGAAGGACTATTACAAGGCAATACATTATGTATTTATAGTAACTTGATAATCATTATTTTGTATGCTTTAATGATGCAAAATGCACAAATCCCAGAAATTTATAGGAATGACTAGCTTGCGTCGAATGTTAAACTATCCAACAAGTCATCTAGAGTGATGCCAAGATATCTCAATTGGACTGAAAATTCATAAGTAACTTGAAGATAGTGGTGGATGATTCCATGGAAAGGAGAATTTTAGTTTATATAGAAGAAATGGATGATAAAATGGAGCAACGCATCACCCAAAATGTATATAGAATAGTAAAAATAAATATTCAACTAATTCCATTTCACATCAAGAAGAATGTTCATTAAGTCTAAGTACTCTTAGCCACTATATAAATGGAAATTAAATGAGCTAAAATATTAGCAACAATACCTTCGATTTTTCTTGCATACAATAAGTATGAATACTTATGTGATCATTTTATTCAAAAGTGACTTAAACAATCGCTAACCTGCAATCAAGGAAAGAAACCATGTTCAGGTTGATATATAAATAAAATAAAATAAAAGTTAAAGATATACTATTCCAATCCCACTATCATTTATACCTCGAAAGAGAAGTAGAAAATATCCCACAACTGTTCAACTTTGTCCAAAATTCCCAATTGGAATTCCATTGTATTAAAAAACAAAAAGAAATTGAAAATATGAAAGTAGTATTTTACTCTACCTATTTATTGGATGCAGATTTCGATAGATGTAGAACATAGTTAGTCAAGCACATGCGGTAAAATTATAAATGGATAAAAAGAAGAAAACAATGTGGTTTATACCTTCTTTATTTTCTATACTCGGATATACATTACGATCAAACTTTGTCTCTTAGGAGACAAGTCACTAACGAAAGAATGGACATACCTGATAGAGATATAGATATGTAGTTGTAGGGAAGAGTGAGACAAATACAAATTATGAGCCTCTATTTCACTAACCTTTATTAGACTCACAATTAGTAGTCGTTTAAGCCACAATCTCTCAAAACCAACCTCTACATTAAAAAAATGGTGTGGGAATTCCTTATAAACCATGTTTGTATCACAAATCATCATATGTATGGTACAATTCACAACACACATAGGACTAATTTGTTCTACCCCATCTCTATCTTTTGGCAATGGCTTGTTCCATGAGAGTCACCCCTACTATCTGAAAACTTGAAATGGCCTCCACATTTCCTACATTCCAAGAATTTTGTATGTGGGGCCTCTATGGTGAACAAATAAATTAGATCTAGAGAGAAAAATCCATGGTATGACACACACATAATACCTATGTGTATGACTATCACTAGTATTGTTGTGACTAACACACAGAATACCTATGTGTGTTATTTTCACTCGTATTAGTTGAAGTGGTTTTTTGTTTCGAGTGTATATTGATACTAAAGATTGCGGATAAACTATTGGATCATTTCATTTTAGCTATTTTGAAAAGTATACTCTAAAAAACAAAGTAAAATGAATGTAGGTGTATGTGGTTGACAAGGAGGGAATAGGAAAGTATCCCATTGGTCAAATAGTATACCTTATCATATTTGAAACCATCAAGAGAATAAGGGTTGAAAAAACTAACTCCCTTCTCAAAAACTTTGACAACAAAAGGAATTTGGTGAATGATTGCTTTGTAGGGGTTAATGCGGTAGGACGTTATGAGGAGAAAATACATCCCCCAACTAATCATATAGGACTGGATTATAAATATTAATAAGAATTATCTAGGAGGATTCAACTGGTTCTAGAAGGATTTAATGAAGGATTCAACTAGTTCTAGAAGTATTTAATGAAGGCATAGGCATATCATGTCATTGGAGATCACTTGGCATGACTTGTTGGTGATAGTCAAAAGGTGAGAGTGGGATTAAATACTTGAATATGATCTTCGCATAATTTAATTTATTCCAAAATCTAATTCGTTCCCTACATGCAAGGAATATATACCACATTTCTAATGTGTTTAATGAGGAGTAGAGAGGAATGTGGGACTTGGGGTGGAAATATGTTGAGAAGTTAGAATCGTGAGGGTATTTGTTTGGGGTATGGAAAGAGGATTGGATAGTCTACAAAACACACTTTTTGGAATGTTTGATAAAATGGGAAAAATTCATTTTTGTGTGGACCCCAAACAAAGATGAAGGGTAGTACAATGTTTATTTGGGGTATAAGGTATGCAACGAACAAATAGAGCCTTCGAAATGGAGCATGATATAGAAGATGAATGATTCTTGCAAGGTTGAACTCAAAATATAGATGTTATGGACTAAAACTTTGGATCTTCACCCTAAAACATGACTTGGGTTGTGAGAACACAAGAGATAAGTGAGGTAAGTGTTTTGAATGTTTTGAATTTTTGTTTTATGTTTCCATTTTTTAGTTATTTATTATTATTATTATTATTATTATTATATAATATGAAAATATTTGTGTGTTTTTCTTGGGTTTTGGTTTGTCCAATATATCCCATATTTTGTGTGCCCTATTAGACCATGGTTTAAGGATGAAATATAGGGTACCTATTAGGACATAAAATTTATCATTGGGGTTTATAGGAAATGTGTGAGGCTCCAATCATCACACATGTACTTCAAAGGTTGATAAAATTAATAATGATCCTTGGGGATCATTCCATAGGTAGAGGTTGAAATTGAACGTATTGAGACATAACATTTACCACTAATACTCATGGACAATGCATGCGATCTCTAATCACCATGAAAACCTAGCAAATGGTATTGGCCCCACTCCCACCCCACCTTATCTACCAACTATTTCCATGTTGTTCTTATCCATATGTTCTTATCCACCCAATTAAATTTGTGAACATATTTGGAATATGGATAGTAATGTGAATTCCTTTTTTTGTAATCCACTCCATTTTCCTTGTGTCTTTATTCTTAAGAAGAATAAAGAAAGCCAAAACTTCGTAGCCCACATTGACAACTAATTCAATTACGATTCTCAGAGACGAATGATCCAGCCAACTTATTCTCTTGGTTGCTTTGAAGAATGAATGAATGTTCAGGGAGCCATTATGGGCTCTCCTGACATTCATGTTTAATACCCATAAATCATTTTTAAATGGGTAATTTATCGAAGTTTGGTTTGATAGTTCAAATCTAGATTTGCATGGCAAGGAATGAAGATAAATACCCACAAATACATGCACCAGAGCGTGTGAAATGAAGGTAGAATTCCATTTAAAATATTTCTTTGTATATGCCTTAGATTTTTTTTTCAAATTATATGACAGTTAAACGGCTCAAAACTGTGGACATCTAGGCCTGGTCTGGCTTGAGAAGACTTAACATCATTCTACGTGCCATATAAAAGTTGGTTTCTCTCTTTCTCTATAATGGAGATCGTTGTCAAAGTAGAAATTACTATAGAAATTAAGTTTGTACTGGACAGTAAATTTTGATGGTGGTTCAAACCAGTGAGAATTTTTCCATAAATTTCTTAAATAATAATGTAGTATTTTCGTCTACCTCAAAGATATGATAGCCTGAAAAATGAAGCCATGATTTTAGGATCAATCAAACCTTGGCCTGTGTGATACATATGCTTAGATTTAATAGTTGAACGACCTTTTCCATGGAAACATGCATTCACTGTCGTGAATTTAATGCAGTAGCAGATCAAGGAAAGGAAAACTAGTATCAGATAAAGGGAAGGAAAACCTGTAGAAAATAAAGGGAAGGAAAACCTTACCACCACACCCAATGCTGAGATCACCTCACCGCTGGATCCTGGGAAGGGAAAACCGAGGACAACGTCAACTACTTTTTCCCAATCAAAAAATAAAAAATTCAAATTTTAAAAATACAAATATTAACAACTATTAGAAACTATTGAAAGAATTCCAAATATTACATTGTACGAACATGATTAATACACCTTCGTGATTTCTATATATCCCCTTGTCAAGGACATAAAAAACATAATTACTCTTAAAAATGGCATACCTTCAAAATTCCTTGGATTTGATTTTGATTGTATAGTTTGAAAAGTTTAAGTTTTATATGTAGCTTTGTCATTATTTATTATCATGACTTGTTATGCCTACATGGGTTGTTTACAAATTTTCCCTTGTGATCCCCTTCATAGTGATCTTATTGACCCAATGCACTATTTTAATTGAAACCTCCCTAAAATGGTGATGAATTGTAAACTCCCATTAGTTTGTTTTTATGTTCTTTATAGAAAAGGTCATCAAACCTCAAATAGAGTATGGAGGTGGTTTGGATCCATTATATGGTCACATTGTTTATTGTCTCCCAATTTTATAAGTGATGCTTACAAATTGTTGATTGTTATCGTTTATCCATTCATAATTACACTTATATGAGTCTCAATGACTTGAGACACTTGCTTGCTCATTACCTTCTTAAAGGGGGTGAATGATAACAACTTATTAATTCATCTTTGAATATTGTAGACAAAAAGTAGGCCCTAGCGGGTGAATGATAAAATATTATTAATTTATCTTTAAATATTGTAGACAAAAAGTAGTCCCTACACATTAAAAATGGTAGACCTAAATAGAATATGGAGGTGACCCTAGGTTTGTAATATAGTTATACAAGGCATTGTGTCTTAGTGTTATAAGTTCAACACATATCTTTAAATGCCTTTGTGATTAACCTAAAGTGCCAAGTAAAAGTCACTCTCGAAGAGTACATAGAGACAAGCTTAAATATGCAATGCGTGTGTGTGTGTTGTGTGTGTCCATGTGAATTCTCATCTTCTAGTATTATAAGTTGGGAATTTACCTCGATGTTTTCAATCACTTTTTTACTATGTAAAATAAATCCTATGGAAATCAAACATTGGTCAATATTGTAGCGTAATGTTGGAAGATTTGGTAGGGGCCATAAAACTTGAGCAACTAATTGAGCTGAGTGCTGAGGTATAGAGGGATTAAGAGGATCCACTGACTGTAGGATCAGTTATCCTAGATATTCATCCTCCTAGGTGTCAGCGTAGATTCAACAAAAGATAATCTTCCAGAAATTTGTTATTGATGGCTTGTTCATTACTAGATTGGAACAAAATGTAAGTTTAGAGATCAAGAGGGAGCCAACTGTTCTCCTCAAACCCCAGCAGAATGGGATTACAAAGTAAATATGTGATCTCCCTTGAGAAAGTTATTCAGAGATCCTACCAGTGATATAGAAGTGAGCCAATTCTATGAGTCATCCCTTTAAGATGAGAAAAGGGAGGAGGACAAGGATTATTCAGTTGATCTCTTTAAGAAGCTTATTGTTAAGCTTCAAGGTTTCTCTAGTTTGATATCTTAGATAATCCTATCCTCATCATGGACATTGACATTGTTATCATCATCATGATCAATGCCATATGGTACATCAAAATTATCTTGATCATCATCCTTGTTATCATCATCATCGTCAACATTAAGTACATCTCAACAAAATCATCGGCATCATTGTCATTATGCTCACACATATGCCATTAGTGTTCTTAATCACTCATCAACGTTAGGATTCACGTCATATAATTGTTAAGGTCATTTATATGTTGGTACAGTCATTTCGATGATAATAGGGTTCTTTAGATGTCGTTACGAACATTTAGGTGCCATTAGAATCAATTAGGATCCAAAAGTGATACTAGATGCATAATCATTGTTGACATAGACACCCACATCGTCGTCATCATCATACAATAAATCAATATCATTGTCATTGGTGTAGTCATCATCAATGTCATCATCAATATAATTGTGATAATAATAACCAAGGAGCCATACTACCTCAGAATAATGGATGATATAGTCTTATACGTATCAAATCATATCCATATGCTCCATCATAGCTATCATAATGCATCATCATCATGTTGTTAGGGACAATCATATGCCATCAAGGTCTATCAAATGTTGTTGGGGACACACAAATTCCATTAGAGAAATTTAGGTGACATTAAGGTAATTTACCCCTCACTAGTATTAATCAATATCCAAAAGTGCCATGATTACGATCATTTAGGTGCTACTATGATAAATCAAGATCCAAAAGTACTATCACATGAATCATGATCATTGACATTGACATTGATATATCTGGCATTATGTCAGACATTTTTCGAACACAATTCCTAGCTCTAAACCTAGTGCAATTCCTAGCGTGGTTCCTTTCAAAATTTATGACATTATCCCAGGCGTTATACCTGGCGCTATGTTGGATGTTTTCTAGGTGTAATTCCTGGCTCTATACTTGGCACTATGTTGAATGTTTTTCCTGTCAAAATTCTTGGTGCAATTCCTGTCTCTAACCTTGGATTAATATATGGTGCTATGCTATTCAAGACATTTTTTTAGGCTATTCTTGGCGTTATATGGAATGCTTTTGTGGACTCTAATTGGGAGTCTAATTTGAATGCTAATTGTGATGCTAATTGGGACGTTAATTGGGATGCTAATTATCATCCAAAATAGCGCAAACTTTTAAAAAGGGACAATAATTGGGATACTAATTGGGATACTAATTGGGATGCTAATAGGGACGCTAATTGGGATTCTAATTGGGATGTTAATTGGGAGGCTAATTGGGACATTAATTGGGATGCTAATTAGCATCCAAAATTGCTCCAAATTTTGACAAGGGATGCTAATTGGGATTCTAATTGAGATGCTAATTGGAACGCTAATTGGAATTCTAATGGGGATGCTAATTGGGATGCTGATTGGGATGCTGATTGGGACGCTAATTAAGACGTTAATTGAGGCGCTAATAAGGACAATAATTGGGACGCTAATTGGGATGCTAATTAGCATCTAAAATAGTGCCAACGTTTAAAAAGAGACACAAATAATGCCATTAAAAGAGCCATCACATGGAAAAGCATCCACTTTGTCCAAGAAATGATTAAAAATACACTAAAAGTGATAGTGGACGCTAAAAAGGAAGCTAAAAAAGATGCTAATCACAGGTTTTTGTTGTAGTGTTAAATGATATATTGGCTCAGTATTCTATATTGGTATTTATTATGTACACTCATGTTTATTCTCCTCTATTTATTATATCAAATCATGTCTTTTTTCTTGATAATATTTCACTCAAATTTTGTATGGCCTTGCATAGAAGCAATTCCTATTATTTATATGTTCTTGAGCAATGTCATTTTATCATCTCTTATTTTTTTTGGGCTTGTCATGTTTATTATATGCTTTAATCTTGGAAGTTCCTTTGTGCATATTAGCTATCTATGTTGTGGAATAGTTTGCTTCTTCTATTCCTTTCTTGCTTAAGCATATGATGGTTAGGAATCTCTGGTTTTTCAGCATTGTTCATATTTTCAACTTATCCTTGACTGCAACAAATATGGTTGATGCTAAGAAGGAATATAATGTTGAATTTTATCATATTATATAACAATATTCTAGTAATGTTGTATTATGGAAATCCATCTTTTACTGTTCATGCATCTTTCAGTTGTAAAGTGAAGACTATCTGATTGGCTCATGTTTCAATGGAAAGACCATTCGGGTCTTGTATTCGCAATGTAATCTTCAGTAAGAGCTCTCTAAATACTGTTTTGATGTATGGATCTAGGGTTCTTGTATTCTTCATGCAGTCTATCGCAGAGTTATTTCAGCTATCATTTGAGTTACAGGTTGTGATAATTTTTCATCCACATGTTCTATTGTATTGTCCATACACTGTTGTGTTATGCAAACATTCATCAAACAACTTGGTCCGGATGTATTTTCATGAGAAGTGGATGATGTATTCATCAAGTCCATGAGGAAAAGTGTGTTTTTTATTTGCACTGTATGGAGCATTATGAAAGTTTTCATCAAGGGGCATATTGGTGTGTTTCAACATTCCTTCCATTTCTATTATTTCTCTCAGTCATCATTGAGGGGGAGTGTTAGAATATGTAATGATGACTTATGTGCTATATTGGTAAATAATCTTTTAAAGGAATAAAACAACTCTAATATTATAAAATAGAGTTATCCCACATGCATCATTGTAATTGTATCCTTTGTAACCATTCTTTATATAAAGAGGTGGAAATTCATTTATCCCACATGTGTTATGGTTTGTATTGTAATCCAAATATCTTGGTATGTAAGAGAGGTGAAGGAGACCCTTTTGGGTATGTTTTGATTATAGTTCATCACACATCACATGTTGTGTATGTCATTTGTACACACATGATTGTGACATGATTGGGTGATGGAGCTTGATGTGATGCATATGTGAGGATTACATGTAATATTGGAGATCTATTTTTTGAATAATGGAATATGCAACCCTTCCCGTGGACATAGCCCATATTGGGTGAACCACGTATATCAGTGTTCTCTCTTTGTTCTGTTTTCCTCAATTTTATTTCATGCTTTATGTTGCTAGGAAGATAGAAGGATAGACTAATAATGATTTCCATATTTTATATTGTTTTATGATATTATTCCATATGTTCACAATATTCTAACAAATCTTATCCCAAGATTCCTTCAGAGTCCTTGGTCCCTCAAGGTGGAAAAAAAGATACCAGGAGATATGAGTGCACATGAAGTCGAAGGCCTCATCAAGCTGATTCAAAAATTTGTTGTTCTTAACATACAACTAGGGATTAGTTTATTTTCCCATAGCCATCCTATATATGCCAATAATATGTAAGGACACATGCATATCTTCCCTCCAATCATTGTAGTTGAAGGATATAAGGATTCGGGGTACAAGAAATGAATAATCCATCTTTCGGTATGCTGAAACACTCAATTCATCAAGAAGCTACGTAGGCACCTCCAAACAAAACTGCAAAATCCAAATTCAATTCGCAATCATGTCAATTTCAAGCCTTTCCACCTCATCATGTACACTTTCTCAAAGTCTGTCACACCTTAATAAACTTCTTTCGACAGAATCCAGAGGGAAAAAGAGTATCATTCCAGGATTTATGTGGAAACTCAGATGCTTCTGGTGTACAATGGAGATCAAACAAGATTTGCTGCTAGCCTGAAAAAGGCTCTGATACCATGTTAAATTTATGAACCATTGATCTACAAGAAAATGAGAGTAATTGAGAAGTAGAATTATACAGTTGAAAATAAAGAACAATGTACACTAGAAAAGAAAATTTTTATAACAATTGATCACTTAATTACAACATTAATATTCATTAATGAAACAATAAGACAATGGTGTTGCAATAAGGAGAATTAGAATCATGTGGATATGATTCGAATCCACCAACTAAATTTGACTGACTTCCTAACTGAGTGTTTCTAAATCACTCCATGGGAGAAAATAGTCTAACTCCTGATCTCTAAATAAATTTACAATTAGTTAAACCAATTAAACTGATGACGTAGGTGGAAAATGGTGCCACTTCCCCATGAATTCATGCAAAACTGGCGTAGACTAACTAAGAGTGATCTAACTGATTGTAACTAGAGGTTGACTTAGCATAACTTCCTACCTACCACAACCAACTGATGGAGGCTTCTGGTGGCACTCAGAGTGGGATCCTATAATGTAGGGATTAGTCTTAGGGGAACATTAACTCATGCATGCACATGCATTAAGAGGAATTTAACCTCTATATGTGTTGCCCACACTCTATTACAGTAGTAATGTTTCCCTAAGTTAGGAAAGATGATCAAATAGACTATATATGGACAAGGAACGATTATTAATCATAACACATTTCAAGTTCCTTACTCTTTGTATACTCTCATTACTGTTAAAATGGCCAGTTACAACTTCTTTGAAACTAGTTGTAATTTGAATGCAAGAAAGGATGCACATAATAAGGCATGACTTGGTTGAATAAATATTTAAATAGGGTAGGAAGAGACACTTTATATGATTCAATAATTTCCTATCAAGAATTCGAGCCCCATCCTAACTGGTCTCTTCTTGAAATTGATATGAAGAAAATCTATGATCTCCCTATGTTTAAATTCGGAGCATGAAATCTTTTTTAGATTTTCATCTCCCAGTGTCGCTTGGGTAGAATGTATATCAAATTCCTCTAATGAAAAAAGAAGATATTGAATGGGGATTAGATAAAGGTTATATATATTTCCATATTGGATTAATACAATTCAGTATCAATCCTTTAGTCAAACCTGGACTTAATATTTCATGTCTTAATTGTGTCCTTGACACCTGATTGAAAAAATTTGAAGACACCCTATTAGCAGGATATGAAAGTCTGAATAATGGTCTTGTTTGGTCATCCTTGGTACCTGGTTATCAAATATATTTAACAAATCCTTATATCAATGATTTTCTCCAAGATTTTATCCAATTTCATGGTTTTGATGTTGTTGATGGAAGCCATATTGGTTATCTTCATAGTACAATCTATATTAGGTTTGTAACCACTACTCTGCATGTTATCAATCTCAATCTAAATAAATGATATCTAAAAGAGGGTGTTATTATTGGACCTAGAAACATTGCTCCATCACCAATAGGATTTTCTCAAGTAACAATGCGAGAAAAGTGCAATAATGAATACCAACCTTTGTCTTAAAAATATCCTCAATTAGCCACTCAACCACAACAACTAAGAGTCATTTGTAAATCAGATGGAATTACAGGTTTGATATTTTCGTCTCAACCAAGGATCCATTCTTAGTTCAGTATCCCTTCTACAATACAAAAACCAATTAAACCTCAATTACCTAGATTCCCTAATGAATGAGGATGAAATAGTTTTTCTGTAGTTATTCCTTAGATGACTGATGGCTACCAATATCTCCAAAATGTTAAAAATCATGTTTTTTTTCCATAAAGTGTCTTCCAATATTATACAGAGAAAAAAATGAAAAACAAAAACAAAAGTTCCAAATAGTTGATGATCAGTCTTCCTCTCATAATGGACAACGCTCAGATTGTTCTATGTGTTCAAATATTGATCCCTACAAAATATGTGAAGATCATGTTAGAATAATCTTCTTTCAAGTTGTCTGATTCAACACTTGAACCATTAAATGTTAGAAAGAAATTTAATAATGGTCAAGTATAGACATATTTGCAGTTTGTCCCTTATAGAAATCCAATAGAACCATAGCCTTATGAGCAAGTTAAACTACAAAACTTTTGAAATTATAATTTAGTTTGCATGGGTCCTCAATTGGAACAACTCACTAAAGATGTAATAGATCTCAATGATTATGTATCCAAGTTACAATAGTCTCAAGTTATTCTAGGAGAAGAACAACTTAATAAGTTGAACATAATTAATGACCAATTGGAGGTTATCAAAAAGTCTTTATCCCATTTTCAAGGATTGATGACACCTCCCTCTCCTCTAGATTATGTTTAGGTTGATCAATAATCCTATGAGTTTTTATCCTTTGCTAGACATACTAGATAGAGATCCTCTACTAATATAGTATTGAAACAAATTGTGTTTGACAATACAATGAGAACAATTCAAAACAGAATAAGTATTGCTCTATAAACATATCTTCTATTACGAAACATAATTTCAGATATTAAAGTTTCAAAAATAAAAATGGTAAGATTAGAAGATCATTTTGATGATAAAATGGATGATGAAGGAACTTCAGAATGAAAAAAAAAAAAGGAAAGAAAATGTTAATTTTCAAAACAAAATTCCTAGAAACATAGAAAAAGATGTAAAAAAAATAATGAAAATCAGCCTTCCAAAGATGGACAGATGTATTAGAAAAGGAAGAAGTACAAGCTAATCCAGCTACATCCTCTTAAGCTTTAAATAAAGGTTTTTCTACTACTTTGGTATTTAATGTGATTTTCTTAATCACAATCAAGTTTTAAGTTAGCTTGAAAAAAATAATGCATGGGCATTACAGAAGAAGGTTGAATCCAAAGATTCATGGAAAGATATTTCTATCCAGGTTACATGGGAATTCACTGGTATAGATAAATTATGGTGGGAAATGTTAACTATTAACTAACAATCATAGAAGTATTATCCTACAAGATTAACATCCACTGGATACATTAATGGAAGCCTTGTAAAATGACTTCATAGGATCCACTCCACCTGATTCTTCATTTCATGCCCAATTGTGTATGAGTCAGAAACTATGTGACCTTCATCTCTTGGATGAATACTATTATACAATGCAATGTCTGATTTATAATACATTTGAGCCTCTCAATGTTTCATATTTAGGACATTATGTTGCATCTCTTCCTGACAAGATACGTGGATTAGTCAGCCGATATTATTCTCCTAATAAAGTGAATTTTGAAGAATTGTCATTTGCTTCTTTACACTAGCAAGTTCTGACTACTCTGCAACAAGAGTGTCTTGCAATGTGTACTGATAAAAACTTGGAAAACCAGTTTTTGATAAATCGGTCCCTTTGTAACTCTTGCAGAGAGACTTATAAATATGGATGTTTTAAGAATCCATCAAAGGCTTCTCCTCAACTCAATTGTTCCTCGTGTTCTTTATCTATCTAGACACGTGGTGGATCCATATCCAATTAAAAATCTAATTCCAAATACATGTCTAACTATAAATCAAATCTTTGTGCAAAAAGAAGAAGATTTATTTTTAGAAGAAGAACATCACCAAGAAAAAGAACAGTGTCTTTTATTTGCAGAAAAATGGTACATTGGGCTAACAAATGTCTAAACAAAAAAGAGAAAATACAAAATAATATGTTTTCCATTTTTTCTCATGATCTTGATCCTACAGAAAGGGATCTAGTGAATCCTATGGAAACCAATGATGAATATTCTCTATATATAGTTCTCCCAAGTCTGAAGAAGAAGAAGAAATTTATATGTTTGTAAATAAGATAAATCTCCAGCATGATTCAGACATAGATGAGGATAAGAATATTTTGAGTGATTGTTTTATGTTTTCTAGATTACACTGCAGTATTCCATAACAAATCCATGAATTAAAACATCAAAACGATAAATTACTTGCCACCATGACAACAGTTCGAAGAAGGATACAAGATAAGATAGATCATTTGAACAAACAATTGGCTACTCAAACATCTCTTTTGGAACTTGAAATTGAAGATGAATAAGATGAAGAACCAGATGGCCACATTCTTGAAAAGGATACAAAAGGTAAGAAATCACTGAAATTTCAAGATCCAAAAGCAAATTATGTATTATCCCAAATAGAAATGTATGAAGCTGACATTAAAGAGAAAAGACTTCAAATGGCCAATATAGAAGAATCAATCCAAACCTCAATGCAAAGACTTTATATGCTAAATTCGGAATATACTGTTATATTGTTAGAAAAAGCTCAATTAAACCTGAAGAGGTACGCTCCTCTGAAATGAGTGTACCTGATATTGAACAAAAAAAAATTGGTGACATAATGGAGATTAGTATTGGAATCAAAGTTCCAGGATATAAAATATATAATCTAGATGCTCAAATTGACATAGGTGTAATGTCAAGTACAAAGCAATCCTAGAATACAAAGCAATCCTAGAATACTTTTGGCATCGTATAGAAGTGAAATTTCGAGCAGTAAATAAGGAGATCATGGCAATAAATTATATTGCTCATGATTTTACTATATTTTTAGATACTGCTATAAAATATATCAACTTGTATAATTATGATGCAGGATCAGATATTTTTCTTGGACAAGATTTTTTTAATAAATTATATCCAATGGCAGTCAGCCATAATGAGGTGGAATTTACAGTCCACAATTCTAAGGTAACACTTCCTCATAAGTTTGCTTATATTGTCAGAGTATCTCCAGAAAGCCCAACCATGATAGAATATGATGTTGCAGACCTAGATAAAGTCCATAAGATTGTGAAGCATGCAAATCTACATGGTAAATAATTTTTGACAGATATAGTTAAAAAAATAAAGGATAACTGCACAAGAGATAGTCCAAACGCCTTTTGGACTAGATAAAAATATTTTGTTTCTTTAAAAACCAAGGAACTATTTATTGATATGCCTCAGAAAGATTCAGCTAATAATATGAGTCCTTCATAGCAATAATTATGCAAGGAAGAGATAAACATGCTCTTAGAGTGAAAATTTATTGCATTCAGAAAAATACCATGGGCATGTCTGGGATTCTATGTAAGAAAACAATCAGAACAAAAGCAAGGAAAAAAAGGGCTAGTAATCAATTGCCAAGCTTTGAATGATGCATTAATTGTGAAAGAATAGAATGAAGCAATGAAAGCACTACAGGAAGTTTATTGCCTTCTCATTATTAAGAGCATATTAAATGGGAAATGGAAAACAACAATACTATGGGAGAATACCATAGGTGAGTAAATATTGTGGGTTACCTAACTCACTAGCTTAACTACGGGTGAGATTACACTCTTCAACACACCCCCTTAATCTCAACTGGTAGTACATCATCAACACTGTCTATGCCTAAGTGCTCTCTCTGATATACAAATGCAAATATTCCTAATGGTTTGGTGAACATGTCAGCTAACTGCTCCTTAGACCCACAAAACAGTAAAGAAATTTGTCCATCATTAACTAACTCACGAATGAAATGATAGCGAGTGTCAATGTGTTTTCTTTTTCTATGAAATACATTATGTTTAGACAATTGTATTGCAGAGTTATTATCACAGAAAATAGAAGTTGGGTCTTTTGTAATGTGTCCCATATCCTTTAATAGTCTTCTTAGCAAAACTACATGGAAAGTTGTTGTGGTGGCTGCTACATATTCTGCTTCTACAGAAGACATGCTCACAATGGGATGTTTTTGAGATTCCCAAGAGATCATATTTGTACCCAAATGGAAAGCATAACCAGATGTGCTTTTCCTATCATCAAGACTACCTGCAAAATCACTATCAGTGTACCTTGTAAGAGTACTGTCTGGTGTATGAGTGTACCAGAGGCCATATCCAAGTGAGCCTGCAACATATCTCAGTATTATTTTTCCAACTTTCTAGTGAGAGTGTTTGGGAGACTCCATAAATCTGGAAATAAGACTAACAACATACATCAACTCAAGTCTAGTTGCAGTCAAATACATAAAAATTCCTACCATTTGTTTATAGAGTGTATTGTTTACTGTTGGTTCATCACCATTCTTGGTTAACTTGGTGCCAAGAGCTATAGGGGATTCTGTTGGTTTACATTTATCCATTCTGAATCTCTGCAAAATATCAGTAGCATACTTATGCTGGTGGATAAAAATACCTTTATCAGTTTGAGTAACTTCCAGGCCAAGGAAGTACATCATCAGTCCTAGATCGGTCATTTCAAATTCCTTTTTCATGACTATCCTAAAACCTTCAAGCATCAAATTACCAGTGTAAATCATGTCATCAACATAAAGACATACCATCAATATTTTACCTTGCTTTGTTTTGACATACAGAGTGGGCTCATTGCTGCTTCTGCTAAAACCATTGTTGATGAGGTAGGAGTCAATCCTACTGTACCAAGCTCGTGGAGCTTGTTTTAAACGATACAAGGCCTTTTTTAGCTTATACACTTTGTCTTCATGGCCCTTCACAGTATAACCAGGTGGTTGTTCTACATAAACTTCTTCTTCGAGAATGCCATTAAGAAAGGCATATTTCACATCCATTTGATACACAGGCCATTGATTTTGTGTTGGAATGGAAAGTACAGCTCTGATGGTATCCATCCTTTCTACATGAGCAAAGGATTCATCATAATCTACACCATACTTCTATTCATAACCTTTGGCAACCAACCTTGCCTTGTGATTTTCAATTTCTCCTATTTCATTCAATTTGGTCTTATAGACCCATTTGACTCCAATACTGGTTTTTTCTGCAGGGATGTCAACAAGATCCCAAGTTTGATTTTTCCCTATTGCATCAATCTCTTCATTCATGGATTTTACTCAGTGTGCATCCTTTAGTGTTTCATTAAAAGATGTGGGCTGACAGGAGAAGAGAGCAAACTAAAGCTGCTCCTTAATAATTGGAGTCTGTTCATATAACCCTCTCAAGCTTTTGGTTTTCTGGTTCTGTGGTGGACCATCTACTGCATCTTCTTGCTACTGTACTTCCAATCTTGGAAGTCTGATAGGTATATCTAGCTTATATGAGAGTTCTTCATGTTCTATGTCTACAGGATCACTCTATCATTTGTCTTCAATGAACATTACATCTCTGCTCACCACAAGCTTCTTGGTTACAGGATTATATATCTTTTATGCCTTGCGTTGTTCACTATAACCAATGACCAATGAAAATGCAGCGCTCACTTTTCTTGTCTAACTTTCTTCTGGGTTCATCAGGTATATGTTCAAAGGCAACAGAACCAAAGATTCTGAGATGTGAGACACTAGTATTAGTGCCACTCCATGCTTCTTCAGGAATCTTGTATTGGACAGTTACTGTGGGTGATCTGTTGAGCAATTATACTGAGCATCCAACAGCTTCAGCCTAATACTCATTTGATAGCTTCTTGTGTGACAACATGCTATGGGCCATGTTCATGATTGTTTGGTTCTTCCATTTAGCAACTCGATTCTGCTGTGGAGTGTATCTGGTGATGAAATGTCTCTTGATGCCATACTGCTTACAAAAGTCTAAAAACTCATGTGAATAATATGAATGTTGTAGCTCCGTATGCATTAGCTTCAAATGGAGATCTCTGGCAAACAATGGAGATCTTTTTTTTTTAAATCAATGCATATCACATCAGAACTAAAAACAAATCTGGCAATAGCTTCAAAAATGAAACCCTGAGCAAACAAAATATGTTGCTTCCAAAAAAAAAAAATTGTTGTAGCTCCGTAAAGTGCTTTCCACTCTATGAAAAGGCTTACCCCAACAATGGAAGGATCAGCCATAAGTTCTGATACCATGTGAAAGAATATAATGAATCAACAGAAGCACTACCTACAGTTGATTGCATTCTCATTATTAAGAGCATATTAAATAAGAAATGGAAAACAACAATACTATGGGCGAATACCATAGGTGAGTAAATACCATGGGTTACCTAACTCATTAGCTTACCTACATGTGATTTTACACTCTTCAACATTAAATCCAATCAGGTATCCTCTACCAAAAAAAATGCTAATGGCCAAAATAGCCAATTCAAACGTGTTTAGTAAATTTGATCTTAAAAGTGGTTTACGGAAGATATGTATCCAACGAGAAGACATATTTAAAACAACATTAGTAGTTCCAGGAGGATAGTACCAACAGACAGTGATGCATTTTGATCATAAGAATTCTCCATTTTGAGTTCCAAAAAAGAATGGAGGATATATTCATACCATTAGACTTTGTGATTATATATATTGATGATTTACTTCTATTTAGCAGAGACATATACCAACACAAAAATCATTTGGATCAATTCTTTGAGTATGTATACAAGCATGGGTTAGTCCTATCCTCTTATCAAAATAAATTTTCTATTGCAAAAACACAAATTTATTATCTTGTAATGGTTATATCTCAAGGAAAAGTTCAATTACATCCTCACATATTGCAGAAATTGATGGATTTTCTTAATAAATTTCCCGACATAAAAAGTGTTCATAGATTCCTTAGATTCCTTAATTATGTGAGAAAATTTTATCAGAACCAGTCTCAAGATACAAAGATTTTACATCATATATTGAAAGGAGAAGCTTGGAATGAAAAAAATGACACACTCAATGGCCAGAATCAAAGAAAACTTTTAAAAAATACCTCCTTTAAATATTACCAATCAACCATTAACGTATATATTAGAAACTAACGCTTCGAATCATTTTTGGGTTGTAGCTCTATTTCAGAAGCATACTAAAAGAGAAGAAATGTGTCCCTATACCTCTTGTTGTTTCAATGACACTGAAGGTAAGTATCCCTATTCCCATACATAAATTATAGATGTCAAATGTGGAATCATGAGATTTAGTTTATTACTTAAAAGTGTAATATTTACAGTCAGGACAAATTTGAAACACGGGAAGGGAATGCTTGTTAACAAGAAATTACTATAACAAGGTAATTCAATAATATTAAGATGGGAAATCTGGTTACAAGGTTTTTATTTTTGACATAAAATATAAAGAAGGATCTGAAAATTCTCTGGAAGATATGCTTACAAAAGAAGGTGCAACAACATTCATAGAAATAAAAGTTTTCTAAAATGGAAAAAATCTTATCCATCAAAAAAATTCAAGAAAAGATTATGATTGCAGTTTGTAATAATTTCAATGTCACTTTATGTATGGATTGCTTCCAATAAAGAATTCACAACCTTCCCCATGAAGTGCAACAAATAATTGTTGAAAAGATATTATGTTGTAAAGAAGGAAATCATAGTTATGATATCAGATGGAATACAGTTCAGAATCATATTATGTTTCTTGGACAAAACCCCTCACCTCTTAGGGTTAGGTTTTTGGATGTGTAAGGTTTCCATTGTTTCTAAATAATATATAGGCCTTTGAGCCTCATTGTAATAGGGATTTCACATGCATGTAGCCGCCACATCTCTTCTCAAAGATAAGCTACCAGCACTCTAGCTAGTTTATTTCCATTCTATACGTAAACGAGTTTCAGTTCTTTGATTAATGAAATGAAGTGTTATTTTCACTGAATATTTGTTTCTATGGTTATTTGTGTATTCTATTGTGTTCGTCCATAAATCCAGATCATTGTTATCAGAGCAATCTACTCTTTCTCGATCCTTCTTTGCATGTCCCCAATGAGGGAGGGGTATAAAGAGTTAGGGCTCGATCTGGTTGAACCTTTGCAAGATTAGCATCGCAAATCCCGAAATCCTCCCATGGAGGAAAAAAAGAAGGACGAGGGAACATAAGATCCTATCAAAATGTTGCTCGAGGAGGCCCTTGAAAAAAAAAGGAACGCGATGATGGATAACTTCACCCAGATCCTTCAACGACTTCCCACTGGCGGCACATCTGCATCTAGCAGCCACTCTAGAGGCACAACCCATTTTAAGATACAAGTAAACTTTTATATTCCCATATTTGATGGTAGAATAGATGTAGACACCGTAGATAGATGGTTGAATCTATTAGAAGGATATTTCTCGGTTCAAGACTTTTCCAACTGGGAAAATATTACTTTTTCACTACTCAAAGCTGCCCCCCATGTCAAGGACTAGTGGGAAACCTACTATGAGAGAAAGGACGAGAAGGAACCCTCTATATTTTTGGCCGTACCCACTTCATTTCGAGATGCCATAAAGGGACAATATTATCCTGTGCGTAGCTATGAGTACAAGTACATACAGTGGACTACGTTGTGGCAACAAAGAGATCAAGATGTGCATGAGATGACGAATATGTTCCATACCTTACACACTAAGTTGGGTATCAAAGATTCATAGAAAAATTTGGTGCTAAAGTACCTCAGCTATCTACACATATACATTCAGGGGGAAATGGAGTTCCTCGGCATCTCCTCGCTTTGTACGGCGTACCGGTATGCTGCCAAAATTGAGCAAGAATTCAAACAGAAAAAGCGAGACTTTGGATCTGTGAATCAGAAGCAAGCGAAAGGTTCCCCCAAACCGTAGAACCAAGGACACAGCCAAGGCATGGAGACTCAAGAAAAATTTCCAAAGCTGCAAGCAAAGAACAACACTGCGAAGCCAAAGAAGGAAGTGGGAAAGTGGTGTGAGTTCCATAAGAGCCTCACTCACAACACCAGTGAGTGTCGGGCCAAGCAGTCACTAGTGGCCGAGATAAAGGCTTATGAATCAAATGCATACTCTCACACTAAATCAGAACCCAAGAAGGGGAATGACAGAGGGAACAATAATATCGATTCAAATCCCAACGCCACCGTTGCCACCACAAAGATCAAAATGGAAGAACCAGAAGATTCATAGGAGGAGGAGAATCTTTTCCACTCCCATATGTGGGTAAAGCGTTCCCCGCTATAGTTCATTGTTGATAATGGGAGCCAAAAGAATCTCATTTTAGCAGAGGTCATGAATCAGTTGGGCTTGCCAACCACAGCACACCCGCAGCCCTACACCATTGGGTCGCTTCACCAAGGACAGGATCTCTGTGTTAGCCAGTAGTGCTGCCTTCCC
>LPNX010216332.1:0-27777 GCA_001517045.1 Pseudotsuga menziesii | reverse complement strand
TGAATAGAATATGTGTTTACTATATATCTATTATATTTGCAAAATTTATGTCATTATGACTATGTATATGTTTGTTCATTTTTTTCACACATAAATTTGGATTAATGGTATCAAAGCAATATGTTCTTTGATTTTTTCTCAGCACCTATCCCCGACGAGGTCCGGATATAGAGAGTTTGGTATCAAACTAGTTTCACTTGATCATTCNATGGTATCAAAGCAATATGTTCTTTGATTTTTTCTCAGCACCTATCCCCGACGAGGTCCGGATATAGAGAGTTTGGTATCAAACTAGTTTCACTTGATCACTCTCCTCATCCCAAACAGCCTCCCATGGTGGAAGAAAAGAGAGATGGTGGAGTAGGATATTCTATCTAGTTTCTCCTCCAGGAATATGTTGAGGGATAGAGGAACGAGATGATGGATAGTTTTTCCCAAATCCTTCTACGAATGCCAGTAGCAGCAAGTGCATCTTCAACGAACAAACAATTTGGGGATGGAAATCCCTTCAAGGTACAAATTAACTTTGATAATATTTTATTTGAAGGCCAGTTCAATCCATACTCCTCTAGATAATTGGTTGAATGTTCTAGAAGGGTATTTCTTTGTCCGCAAATTCTCTGATAGAGAAAATATCACATTTTCTCCCCTTAACGTAGTCCCCCACGTCCAAAATTGGTGGGTTTATTATTGGGAGGAAAAATCATTAGATGAGTCTAGAATGTTTGACACAAATCCCACTTGGGCCTCTTTCATAGATGATTTCAAGGAACAATATCACCCTGTGAGAAAGTATGATGACTAGTACACAAAATGGACAATTCTGCATCAAGAGAGGGACCAGACGATGTTGAAGTACACCAACAAATTTCATACACAAAGTTGGGTATCAAGGTCTTTGAGCAGCACCTGATACTAAAATAGTGTAGTCATCTACATCGGTACATTTGAATAGATACAAAATTCCTTGACATCTCTTCACTTTGATCTTCCTATCGGTATGTTGTCAAAATCGAGGAGAAATTTTGGAAAAAGAACAAGAGAGTCTTTATACCTGCAACCCCACCACAGAATAAAGGCAAGGGAAACCCTTACCCACAAAACATAGTAAAAGGAAAGTACAATGAGTCTCCGACACAAACAAAGAAGGGTAATTGACATACAAAGAAGGAAATCGGGAAGTGGGGTGAATTTCATAAAATACCTTGTCACAACAATAATGAATGTCTCTAAAAGTAGTCATTGGTGGATGAGATCAAATCTTCATAATCATATCCCAATTTTGATTCAAAACCCAATGCCACAGCCACATACCATGGAAGGAAGATCATTGATGCAGACCCCACTACCACTATTGCTACCACACATATTCAAACAGAGGATCCTGAAGAGGCAGAGGAGCACCTCTTCCACTCATAGATGTGGGTGAAGGGAATTCCTCTACATTTTGTTGTTGGAAACCGCATCCAAAATAACCTGATCTCAACAGAATTCATCAATAGATTAGAGATTTCAACAACACCGCACCCGCATCATGAGGTATCCACACTACTCAGCAATGCCTCCTACCATATGGAATCAATCCTTTGAAGTATGAGGTACTGTGTGATGTGGCCCCACTTGAAGTATGTAATGTTATTTTCGGACAACCATATATGTGGAAGCGTCATGATTTATATGAGCCATGGCCTCAAACTGTCATTGTCTCTTTCCAAGGAAAAATGTATCGAATACCAGATACAGTTGGACCTAACATAGTTTCGCAAGGTAGGAAGAAAAGCTCCCACATTAGGAATATATTCCTTCTCACAATTGCATCTAAAGGAGAATATTAGGATACCTCCACAGCCTCATCACAAGGTATCTATGCTCATCAAACAAAATAAGAAAACAGATTTATTGTTTCCTCATCCATCTAAGTACCTCTATGATGCAAGGCCACTTTTAGGATTTATAATCCTCCCTTGACCAAACTCTTTATTATAGTATTTTAGCTTAACTTGGGAGTTTTATTTAATTATTGGGCTCACTAGTACCATTGGTCCACTTGGGCTAATGGGAAAAATTGTACTAGTCACTAGAGTTTAGGGAACATTGATAGAGTCTAATTGATACTGGTTGCACTTGCATCCATCAGTTTAGGAACCTCATGTTGGAGACATTTACCACCATACACACTCATTTTGGTAAATTTGGCATAGTTAAACCACTATCCTAAGTTTTATTGACTTAATTGACATGAGAGGAGCACTAGATGACATCAGCTAGATCACACCCATGCCTACCTTCAATCAAGGAAGCTAAGATAGCCTTTTACTACATTCAGGGAGGCTAACTGGAGCACATCAGGGGTGATCTGAGTGTCATTAATGCCCCATATTTCTAAATGATGGTTACAATCAATTAAAAAAAGAAATGAAGGTTCCTTCCTTCATTAAATTGATTATTTATTGATTATTTAATGAACTGGAGGCAACAGGGGCACCTCCAACCAATTTTGATGGTCAGTTACACTTCAGTTAACCTCATCAGGATTCATTGGAGTCATTGATGTGCTACCACTTGTTGGTTGGCTTGAAGTGACATGTGTCTGAGCTACTTTCAGTTAGACTCAGCCATCTATTGCACTCTGACTTCAGTTAGGGCTCAGTTGAGTCAATTAGGGTTTTGATCAATGGTTAACCTGAGTGTTGACTATGGCTTACATTCAGTTAAGCTAGAATCACTCATTCAATTTGAATGACATCCCTGGGAATTCGAATTGATTTGGCATTCATCCTTCTAGAATGATCGTTGTATTGTATTATTTGATTACTCATTTGATTATACAGAGCTGCTACTTCCATTGCAGCACCATTTTGCCAAATTTATGATTATCTGTCTGTATTCTTTGTGAGACCATGTTTTCAGTTCCTAGACCACTGTGAAAAATTAATATGGTATCAGAGGTCATTGTGAGATGAAGCTTCGATCTCTCAAAAACAAGGTTTTTGACAGATCTTGCATCAAAAATTGACCAAAAGCTCAAAATTCTAGCACTGCACCAAGAGCGAAGGCTTACGACTTAATACCCCAAGTAAGGAAATTGTTGATCAATATTGCTTGATCAACTATGCTAGGTGTGATGAAAACCTAAAATGTGCAGGCTATCCAACCTTACATTGGCCTTTTTGTTGTGATTTTCAAGTTTTTAACAGGTGAAAGCATTCGCTCTAGCAAATTCAGGTGGCTTCTTCAGTAGATATTTTAACTCTGTTCAATTTCCACTCATGGAAACGAAACATGCAGATCCATCTACGTGCTAGAGGACTCTATGGGGTCACTATGGACACTAAAGAAGAGCCTGCTTCTATGACAGACAAAACTAGATTCTTGAATAAGAAGGATGAAGCATTCAGATTCTTGTGCCTCTCTATTTCCCATGATCTTCTTTTCCATATTTTAGGATTGAAGACTCCAAAGGAAGTTTGGGACAAATTGGAAACCCTATATGGAAATAAGGATGATTTGAGATTTTACCAGCTCGAAAATGAATTGATGTCTCTCTAGCCTTTCAATTTCGAGACCTTGAATGACTTTTTCACAAAGTTCAAGCACATCGTCTTACTGTTGAAGCAATGCAAAGTGAAGAAGGAGGATGATCAGCTCATCCTCACAATACTCTCCAAACTTGGAGCTGATTATTTAGTTTTTTTCTCTACATTCCGTGTGGGGAAGCTCACAACCCATGGATGGAAGATGCCTACACTCAATCCCTTCATTGAGTCCCTAACAAGTGAACATGATAAGCTTGTCCAGATGGGGATCATCAGATCCTCCCGTGATAAATCCCTTCATGTCTCGAGGCCCAAATATCTAAAGGGTAAAGGAAAGCATTAGAAGAACCCAAAAACTAAATTCGAATCTGCTAAGCCTAAATTTGAAAACCAGCAACATGATGAGTCTTCCGGCTCAAAGAAGAACAAAGGAAAAGGGCATCATGGAAAGGAAAAAGTAAAGTGTTTATACTGCGGCAAGGGATTCCACCCTGAAGATGCCTACATGAATAAGAATCTTGATGAATTTACCTTTCTCCTTGAGACAAATCACATCAATCTTTTGGAAAGATTTTGGAGGAGAGATCAGCAAGATCAGGAACCACAACATGAAAGAGGTCATGCCCGCATGGCAAGTACTTCGAAGTACAAATCACTCTTGATTGATTCTAGAGATTTGAATGACATGATGGCTGAAAGAGACTCCTTCTCATATTTTGAGACTGGAAAATCCTTCCCCATCCACATGGCAGATGAATCCACCATCATTTCAGAAGGACAAGGTACAGTTGATCTTGAGAATGGCTATTTTTCAAATGTTTTTTATGTACCATCTCTGGAATCAAATCTCCTTAGTGTATATCAGATGACACATAAAATATTTCCTAAGAGAGTATCTTTCAGCTCAAATTATGTTGAGATAACGGAACTTACATCCAGGAAACTTGTTGCTAAAGGTCTTGCAAACCATCATGCAAAAGCCTATGAGTTTTCAAACTTTGTGGCAGATGCAAAGCCCATCGTACTGCTAAATCATGGAAATGAAGTTATTAGGCTATGGCATGAGAGGTTTGGCCATATCAATTTCAAATATTTTCAGCAATTAGAGAAAAAATCCATGGTTGAATGCCTTCTGGTCATCAAGGCAACCACTAGAATTTGTAAGGGTTGTGTGGTTGGAAAACACCCTCAGCAAAAGTTCAATCGAGGGAAGGAAAACCGAGCTACATGCATCTCGGGCATGATACATTCTGATATCAGTGGTCCAGTTCCTATCACATCCATGAATGGATCAAGGTATCTTCTAACTTTCATTGATGAGTTTTCAAGGTACACATGGGTCTTCTTTCTCAAAAAGAAGTCTGAAGTATGTGAAAAATTCACTGAATTGAAGGCCTTAATCAAGAATTCCTCTAGACTTAAGATCAATATCTTGAGATATAATAATGGTGGGGAGTATGTTAGTAATGATTTTATGCACATATGCTCCCAAAGTGTCATTCAGGTCCAACATTCAATTTCCTACACTCCCCAGCAAAATGGTGTAGCAGAAAGGAAGAATCGGTCTCTCAAGGAGATGACCACCTGTATGTTGGAATCAAAGAAGTTGGCTCCCATGCATGCTGTAGCATACATTCAGAATATATTTCCACACTCATATATGAAAGGAAATACCCCTTTTAAAGCATACTTCAGACACAATCCAGATGTGTCGAACCTGCGGGTGTTTGGGTCCACTGCATGGGCCCGAATTCCACTTGATAGAAGAAGGGATTTGCAACCGAAAAGCATAAAATGTCTATTTATTGGGTATCCTGATGAATCGAAAGGTTTCAATCTACTAGATATCAAAAAAACATATATCATCATCGAAAGGAGTGTAAATTTCAATGAGTCTCTTCAGGAAGTGGAACTAGTGAAGGAGAAAAGTGCTGAATTTCCTTCCTATTCTACTGAATATTGGGATGATGAAAATGGGGGTGATGACCCTGATTCATATCCTCTGATTTCTGATATCAGTGTATATATAAATTCATATTCTGAATCAGAACCTGAAGTAAAAAATCATCCTCCCACATGTGCCCAACAAACACTCTCATCCGCAGGAGATAACATTGGAAATCCAAATGATCCAAGGAGAACCCAGTTCGATTTCCAAAGAGCAAGTATTGCACTCTCTTCTCATAATAATTTGCTGTCCAAAAATTTTTATTTGATGATTATTTCAGAATCAAAATCCTACTACCATGCTCGTAAGGATCCAATATGGAAAGTTTCCATGGATGAAGACATGAATTCTCTTCAAAAAAACCCTACTTGGGACCTACTTTCTCTTCCTCCGGGTAGGAAATTGGTTCAATGCAAGTGGGTGTTTCAGAACAAGGTTGATAATAATGGTAGAACCTGCAAATATAAGGCAATGCTAGTCTAAAAAAATTTCTCCTAGGTCCAAGGTGTGGACTACCATGACACTTTTGCACCAGTTGCAAAAATGGACTCCATCTGCCTAGTTTTGGCAATTTCAGCATCTATGCACTGGGAAGTGCATCATATGGATGTTAAGTTAGCCTTTGCATGGAGATATTCATGAGGAGATATACATGAATTATCCTAAGGGATGCATCTCTGATCCATCTTTGGTTTTCAAGCTAAAGAAGTCACTATACGAGTTAAAACAGGCCCCAAGAGAGTGGTATTCCAAGATGGATGCCTTCCTTGTCTCACAAAACTTCCAAAGGTGTAGATAAGATCCAAATGTGTATATATAGAAGTATTATGGTCATTTTATTATTATTTTTTTATATATTGATGAATTTTTGATCAAAATTATCACAGTTGCTTCTATTTCAACCATCAAAATTGCTCTCCACAATGCATTTGAAATGAGCGAGTTGGGCCTCTTAAAACAATTTTTGGGGCGCGAAATTGAGAAAAATTCTAATGGGATAATGGTAAATCATTCCAAATACATATCAGAACAATTATTTAATTTTAACATGGCTGAATGTAGTAATGCACCATTCCCCTTCCTTTCAGGGATCAGCCTTGAAGAAGGAAAAAGCACACCTCCCATGGACTGCACTATTTATTGAAAATTGATTGGTAGCTTGTTGTACTTGACACATTATTGGCATGATATATGTTATGCCATGAATTTTGTATCAAGATACATGTAGTAGACCCATGATATTCATTGGAAGGAAGCCAAGAGGATACTCCAGTATATCCAAGGAACCAGGACCTACGACATTCACTATGCTACAGACTCCGAGCTAGAGCTGGTTGGATACACAGATTCTGATTAGGCAGGTGATTCTATTAATCAGAAGTCTACTTCTAGATATGTATTCATGTTTTGTGGTGGTCCCATTTTCTATTGTAGAAAAAAGGAGGCTTCCATAGCATTATCTTCAGTAGAGGCCAAGTATCGAGGAGAAATGAATGCTTGCATCCAAGCAGTTTGGTTGCAAGGAATTCTTTCAAAGTTTGATATTGGTAGTACTTTTTCCACTATTCTCATTTGTGACAATCAAATTTCTATTAAGATATCCACAGATCCAATTACCAGGTAGAGGACCAAGCATGTAGAGATCCACATTCACTATATCACAGAGCTAGTGCATGACAGGACCACCATTCCGCAATACTGCCTGATTGATGAGCAGATTGCAGACATCTTCACCAAGAACTTTTCAAAAAAGAAGTTCACTTACCTCTGTTCACTGTTGGGGGTGATTCCATTAGGGTGATCATACTACTTTCAGTGTTCAGCTTGAGGGGAGTTTTCCCTCTTTTCCCCACTTAGTTTTTTAGCATTGTTTGAGTTTTAGTATTGTATAGGGTGACCTACGGAATTAGTTGCTAGGGTCCTAGAATTTGTATGCATTTTATGTTTTCTACTTCTCTTGAGTATAGATTAAGGGAGGGTGTTGGAGACATTTACCACCATACACACTTATTTTGGTCAATTTGTCCTAGTTAAACCATTATCATGATTTTTATTGACTTAATTGACCTCAAAGGAGCACTAGATGACATCAGCTAGATCACACCCACGCCTACCTTCAGTCAAGGAGGCTAACTTAGCATTCTCCTACATTCAGGGAGGCTAACTAGAGAACTAAGGGAGTTATCTGAGTGTCATTAATGTAAGGGAGTTATCTGAGTGTCATTAATGCCCCATATTGCTAACTGATGGTTACAATCAGTTAAACAGAGCAGTGAAGTGCCTTCTTTCATTAAATTGATTATTTATTGATTATTTAATGAGTTGGAGTCAACAGGGGTGCCTCCAACCACTTCTAATGGTCAGTTACACTTCATTTAACCTCATTGGGGTTCATTGGAGTCATTGATGTGCTACCACTTGTTGGTTGGCTTGCAGTGACATGTGTCTGAGCTACTTTTAGTTAGACTCAGTGATTTATTGCACTTTGACTTCAATTAGGGCTCAGTTGAGTCAATTAGGGTTTTAATTAGTGGTTAACTTGAGTGTTGACTTTGGATTACATTCAGTTAAGCTAGACTCACTTATTCAATTCGAATGACCTCCTTGGGAATTCAAATTGCTTTGGCATTCATGCTTTCGGCATGATCATTGTATTGTATTATTTCATTATTCATTTGATTATACAGAGCTTCTACTTCCATTGCAGCACCATTTCACCAATTTTATGATTATCTATTTGTGTTCTTTGTGAGACTTTGTTTTTAGTTCCTAGACCACTGTGACAAATTAATACCTCATAGGCCATTCCCTGCAATTTAGGAGCCATTGGGAGTCCAGTAACTAACCACCCTCAGTTGTTGGGAGTTAGCAAATAGTTAATATTAGTTATTCATTAGTTACATTCAGTTAGCTTCCTAAAAGTTCATTTAGTGCCATTATTGCATGTGTACATGTGGGAAAGCGCCAGTTCTCACCTGTGAGTGTAGCTAGACTAGTTTTTTTAGTTAATAACTCATGGATCTACTAGATTAGACATATGGAGTTAACCACTTGGACTCCGATAGTGATTTAGACATGTTTATTTACCCATACAATTAGATATAGTCACATCTAGATGGTAGACTCAAATTAATCCCTAATGATTCAAATTCTTTCTTATGTAACACTATTGTAACACCAAATTATGTAATGACGATAATACTATAATTCTCTGAGCAATAGTTGTTTGTTTCCTGTGAGATTTGATTTGTTCAGTATGTATAATTCATTCCTACTCACTACGTTAATAATTTGGACTCATTTCTTAATAATCTAAATGGCACAATAATTCTAACATGGTATCAGAGCCATCTCAAGCAAGCTTCAAGTCTATCTACTCTCCATTGAACACGAGAAGAAACTGGGTTTCCATAGAAGTCCCACAAATAGTGCCTTTCTTCCTTTGAATTTATTCTAAGTGTTGGTTATGTATCTTGATTCGAGATATTGTCTGATCAATAGGATAATTATGGATTCTCAACCTTCCACAACTTGGATCCTAACACCCATTGAATTATGTTGATTGGAGGGAAGATATACAATTGGCATTGAAAAAACAAGGATACTATAGGATAATACTGGGAAGGGAGGTCGAGCCCTATCATCTATATGAGAAAAACAAGTTTCTAAATAGCTTAGATGAAGCTTTCATTTATCTATGTACTCATATATCCAGAGATCTCCTCTTTCACCTTGAAGGTTTGAGGAATCCCAGGGAAGCTTCAGAGAAGATTGAAGTCTTGCTTGGAAAGAAATGTGAGCTTCAGAAACACATTCTAGATAACGATTTTATATCCTTTCATCCCATTATTTTTGAGATGTCCTTTCATTCTATGCAAAAATTCTCCAGTGATTCTTCTATTATATATTTTGTGCATAGTTTACCGGTGATTGCTCTAGGAAAGGGAGATGAATTTGATTTCTCTATCTCTAATGATGTTGATGGTGTGAAAATAAGTAATTCTTTGGATATTTTGGAAATAATATCATATTGTAGGAGTGATCCATTCCATTTCATTGATCTAGATCTTCCAACAAATTCCTACATGATTGCATGCACCAATACTCATAGTTTTCAACAAGGAGAACACTATGCATCTACCATCTCGGTGTAGCACACTCTTGGATCTGATATAAACCTATTTATATCTGATATGATATTATTTAGATATGATATGATATTACTTGGTTCAAGTTTTAAGTTTCAAGAGCCTCCATTGTTTCTTGTAGTTGTTCTCATCCATATTGGTGTGAAAAATCAAGTACCACAATTCCCCTTCAAAGTTGTTGCTGGTGATTCGATGTCAGTATTATTTTATGAGTTTGTCAATATTATATTTTATGTATATCTATATATTTTGGAAATAATATCATATTTTAGGATAGATCCATTCATCCTCAGTAATCTTGGATTGTAGAAAATTCCTACATGATTGCATGCATAAATACTCGGGTTTTTTACGAAGGAGAAAATTGTTCATCTACCATCTCCATGGAGCACACTCTTGGATATGGCATGAACCTACTTAGATCAGATTTGATCTTATTTGTAACTTATCTTATATTATTTGTTTTAGTTTTTAAGTTTCAATAGATTTTAGTAATGCTTGTAGCTTCTCTCATCAACTTTGGTGTGAAAAATCAAGTACCGCGAGTCTTCTTCAAACTTGCTGCTAATGATTTGATGTTAGTTTCCTCTTATGAGTTTTCTGATATTATATTTTGTGAACCATTGGTTATTTCTGAATCTATATCAAATTATGGAGTTCAAGCATTTTCTCTCCACAGTCCCAAGTCTTATCTACCTATCTATTTGGTCACATGCTCATCTCCTCGCGGAATTAGTAGAGATGGAAACATTATGCATTCTCCTAGACACTTTCTCCTAACACTTGGGGATGATTTTACCTCAGATGGTTCGATGCTAAAGGCTACAATATATCAATTTCTTGGCTGTTCTTCACATGGTTCGAATTCTCAAGTAATTTTTCTCTCTTATCAGTTGATTTTAGTTGCTTTACATGGGTCCATTTTTCATCTAGAAGTTGTCTATATTTATGATTATCTTGAGCATATTCTTCTTCTTCCAAGGACGAAAATTCCTCTACACATAACCATTAGTTCGGATAGTTTCACAAGAACAAATTTAGGATGGTACTGCACAAAAGGACCATACTACTGCATAGAGGAGAAAATTGCAGCAGAGTTTTCTGCAAGTTATTTTCTAAGGAGAAAACTTTTTTTCTTCTAAAATTATCTTGTATTTCCTATTCCTTCTTATCTTGAAGGGTGGTTTTCCTACATTTCCTAGGTTAATTAAGAATAATTTTTATCTTTTAGATTGTATATGGGTGAATTTTTGCCTTGTTTCTAGGTCCCATGATTGTCCAAGTTAGGATTAAGTGAGGGTATTAGGATTTATAATCCTCCCTTGACCAAACTGTCTATTAGATTATTTCAACCTAGATTAAAATTTTTATTTAATTATTGGGTCCACTTGGCCTAATGGGGCCACATGTACCAGTCACTAGAGTGTGGGGAAAACTGATAGAGGCTAAGTAATACTAACCGCACTTGCATGCATCAGTTTAGGCACCTCCTAGGATATTCCACACAATTTAGGAGCCACTAGGAATCCTGGCACTAACCCCCTTTAGTTGTTGGGAGTTAGTAACTAGTTAAGCTTAGTTGTGCTTCACTTACATTTAGTTAGTTTCTTATCAGTTCAGTTCGAGCCGTTGTTGCATGGCTACATGTGGGAAAGCACCAGTTCTCACCTACTACAATAGTTAGACTATTTTGTTTAGTTCATAACTGATGGATTGACTAGATTAGACATTTGGAGTTAACTACTTGGACTCCGATAGTAAGTTTAGACATAATTAGTTAGCCATGCATTTAGATACAGTCACATCTAGTTGGTAGGTTTGTATCCATCCCTAATGATTCAAATTTTTTCCTATGTAACACTATTGTAACAACGAATTATATAATAAAGATAATATTGTAATTCTTTGAGAAATACTTGTCTGTTTCCTGTGAGATTTTATTTTTTCAGTTTCTATAATTCATTCCTATTCACTGCATCAATAACTTGGACTCATTGCTTGATGATCTAAATGGTACAACAATTCTAATAGCCATGCAGTCAAGGTGCTCCTCCAAAAACAAATCATCCATAAAACAATTACAGCCCTCTAAGGATACCAAAGAAAATCAGCCTCTTAAGTTCGACAAATGTCACACCAAGAGATAAACTCAACACACACTTAGAGATATGATACAAGATTCAATGGGATGGATACCATTTCTTCCTAAGGAGGGAGGAATGATCGATATAGAAAACGGTGGAAACCCACCTATTCCACTAGCTCAAAAGAACTGTCCATTGTGGTAGTTTCCTAGTTATTTTTCTACGGTTTTTGGGGTCCCAAACTTATGTGGCCATTTTGAGGCCCTAAACGATGTTTTTTGGGAAATATTACTTTAACCAATTGCAAGAATTCATAGTCATCAAGTGTATTCCTCAAATAGATATTTCCAACGATCTATCGAGTGCCCAAATCAGAGATCGTATGCAAAAGTTAGGATGCTGGGAAGTTGATTGTTCAACTTTCCATCTTGTGGCCGCAAACTTTATGACGATTCATCTTCTAGGGTTATTTTTTGCAATTTTGGGGTTCCTTCCCCCGTCCTTATTATAAATAGGCCTCATTGGTCTGATTTTGTATTGAGATTTGCACAGATGAGTGTAGTAGTGAAATATATTCTCAGAGATAGCCACCACCATTCTAGCTATTGTATTGCAGTCTGTTGTATTTTCGTGATTTAATAGAATATGAATTTATTATTTCTCTATTATATTCGAAAAATTTCTATGACTATGATTTTTTATTTGTTCTTTCATTTCGTTCAGACATAAATTCAGATCAACTAGCCCATGCTCTTTATCCAAACACCCTGAAGTGACACACGTCAAGCTTGTGTTTCCAAGACTTGAATGGAGTCATATATTCCAAGGATTAGTGTCGAAATCTGTTATTGACATATGAATCACAATTCATGGCTTCATCCGATAGATTAGGAGATAAATACTTAGCCTCCAACATGTAAGTGGGCATTTCCTTCAATGTTCTATTCTTTCACATTACCGCACCATTTTGTTTGAGGTGTGTAAGGCATTGAATGTTGCATCTAAATGCCATATTATTCACATATTTATTGTAGGTTCTTATTGACATATTATTTTCAATTATCAGTCCTTAATACATTCATATCCTTCCCACTAAAGTTCTCAACCAAGGATTTAAAAACTTTAAATTTTTTGAACACTTCAGATTTCAGCTTGAGGAAGAACACCCAACAATACGAGGAAAAATCATCAATGAATGTTAAGAAATAACTTGAGTTTCCATAGGAGGGTGTGGGAAGAGGCCCTATTAGATTTGGATGGACCAATTCAAGGAATTGAAAGTCTCTTCATTCCTTCCCCTTGTCAAACTTATTCTCTACATGATTTCCAACAATGATTCCCTTGCTTGTTCCTTTGGAAAATGTGATGCTTGGAATTCTTTCAACCATATTTTCTTTGATCAAAGCTTCAATATATATGTAGTTGAGGTATCCTAACCGATCATGCAAAATTATGTTAACTTTATTGGCATGTGAATGAAACAAATTACTTGAGGAGTAAGGAAGAAAGTGCGAAAATTTATACATCCTTCACTCATGATCTACAACACCCAATTCAACCACTTTTCTAGATGAAACTTCAGAAATTTCCACATCTTCTTCAGTGAATTCCACTCTCTTAGCCAAACTCATGTGGGTTAATTTGTATAGAGCGAGTATATTTGATACAATATCTGGCACAAACAACACATTGTTGAAGTACCCATTGTTTAGAGTGATCCTACCAATTCCTTTCACTAGGATATCTGAATCAACTCCCATGAGAATGGATGGACCACTATATGGATGGAGAGTAGAAAAATATTCTTCTACAGAATTTATGTTCCTTGAGGTACCCAAATCTATGGTGAAGGTGGAATATCTGGAAGTTCTAGCCACCAATGCATGGCATCTCTCCTTATTTTCATAATTTAAACCACCATTCTTTGTCTTTGCTCCATCTCAAAGAGGAATAATATTATTCTTAAGGAGTTTCTCCATGATGTTAACAGTTTTCTTCATGCATTCACTCTCAAGTTCCCAAACCTTGTGACACTAATTAATTTTTGATGTCTCGTACTTATTCCCTTTCTCCTTGCAAGGATTTGAAAACCCATCAAAACATTGTGGCTTCATTGTATTTATTGTTCTCTTTCTACTTAGAATATGCGGCCTTTATCTTTCCTTTTTATTGCTTTGAATCGCCGACTGCAAGATATTAGTGTTTGTAGACTCGATGGTACCCATATGGACCAACTTGTCTTGTTATTTATTCATTGTAATGTCCCAAGTCTGGTGTATAGACCTGAACACTATCCAATTCTATTAATTATATTAAAATTTCTGAACTTGAATTAATTTAGACAATGACTTCTTTGATTGGGCAAATAAGGGGTTTATTCTGGGAAATTTTGCAGACAAAAGGAGTGAGCAGTGGGAAGCAACCAAATACAATCAAACATTGAATTTTATATCCCATAACACATTTATATATGCTTCCATTTAGGGTTCAGAGTCTGCACTGTGGAAACTTACTACCACGCTTCTGGGCAGCCAAACCGTGCAACTAAGGAGAGTAGTTCGGTCTGTTTCAACCACGGGATTATAAAAATATGCAGAGGTTTATTCCAGAATTAATATAACATAAATAAAGTATTTATATATTTCATTTATGTTCTAGAAAGTTCTAATAAGTTTTGGGTGAATTTGGGATTTTTGGCAGTTTTGGCCAAGGAAAACCCTGCGCAAAGGAGGATGCAAAAGGGTGGTAAAAACCAAACAAAAAATATTTCTAGAGATTGATATGGAAATTTATGACTATTACTGACCTACAGGAATTGACAGAGCTCAGTTTGAGTTTACAGAGCCTATTTTGCATCAATTTTAGTAAAACTAGATATTAAAAACTAGTAATCTAGATACGGTCTTAAAAAGACTATTAAATAATCTTAAATTCAATTCTTTGAAACTTGATATTTATAAAATATATAAATATGGGTTCTCTGAACATGAAAATTTATTTCAATACATTCCCCATCATGAAATATTCATCACAACACTCATATTCACTCAATTCCCCCATACACTGATAAAATAGGATCTTTTAATGAAACTGAGATGATATTCTTCAGGTTATGATATATATTCACCTGATAAATGTAATTTTTAGAAGATACTGACACTACATAATATAAATAACATTATTTACTTACCATTACAAGAAGATTCCAAAATTAAGGGGCGGGAGGCCCGAATCTTGACCAGCAAGGGGCTGTGAGCATAGGTGAAGCATGGGATTCACTGGATCTCGACCTGAAATTGGTGGAGGCTGTAATAAATTCTAGAATAAGCTTCAATGTCTGACATTAGCACTCCATAAACTTGCAATAGATAGAAAGGGAGATGGAAGAGAAGGGAGGAGGGATTTGGGGATCATCACCCAATGGTCTAAGGAACATCACTCAAAGATTATGCTCACATAGCATAAACACAATGTAAAATCATCCAAACTGAAGCAATGGGTTTGAATTTATCTTTTATAGACTTATGGATGACCTGCTTAGTAAGTTGAGGCCAATGGTGACCTGTGAGAACAAGTCAACCCCATGGGTGACCTAACCCTAGCCACAAAAGTGTCCCCTTTGGGAAATTAGGTAAGTAGGACCATGTGGAATTGTTTCTAATTCCAAATCATCCTTCACAATTAGAAACTACACCCTCCCTTAGTCAAAATATGCCTCTTTTGAGTTATGACAATTTTCTGCTTTTCTTAGCTCATAAGGAAACTCTTTCTTTCCTTAAAAAACTTTTCTGCCTTTACCTCTTTTTGTTTTTTCTACTTTTAGGAAACTTTCCTTTATTCTCTTACTTTCTTTTGTCATGGACTTTCTTATTTTTACCAAGGAAAGTTGACTAGCTTTCCCCAATGCACCTTCCTGACATGGAAGCCTTAATTCCACATCATTATTGTGCATAGTAAATAAAATTGCTGAAATAAAATTAAATACATGCCTTAGAACAATTATTAGTAAAATTTATCCTAGGAGGAATAATTAATAACAACTTGAGCCCCTATGAACTTAGCATGGTCAACACTTTTAATGGTCATTTTGAGGGAACATGACAGTCCTCCCCTCCCAAATCTACTTGTCCTCAAGTAGAAGCACCACAGAGTGTTGCAAATTTTTCCACCATGTTTTTGCTGCACCACTCTGATCATAGCCATTTTTTTTATACCACTTCCTTTAGCAATATTTCCAACCCATTTAAAGTAACTAAGCATAATTCCCAGATCCCACTGCATCCTATACAAGGACCCAAATTTTTTTTCCACCTTTTGAACTCTGTCATTCCTAAGAATGCCTGGATCCCATGGATTTATTTGCCTCCTTCCACCGATCAATAAAAAAAACAAAAATTTATCATCGTAGAGGAGGAAAATGAGGTTATGAAAATCATACCACCATATTGGGAGCTCATCTCTCCCGACGCCAAATTGAACATTTTTTAAACTCTCCCACCAAACATGGAATTCCTTAATGTGGGATGAAATCATCTTTAGCCTCTCTAAAGTATGAAAATCCATGTGCAAGCTAGCACTGGAACTTAGGCCACTGTTGTTATTAATAGACAGGAGGTTATCCCATGTCCCTCCATGTATACTGAAAGAATCATATAGCATCCATACATGTTGATTCCATTGTTCATACAATTTCTTTGATGAGTCCAATGTCTCTCCGTTGATGCAAGTAAGATTTTTACCCTCCAGTGCACACATCTCAATCATGTGTCCCACCCAATCAATGGATGAACAAAATTTCATGCTAAATGATTTAGGTGGGAATAATTCAGCTAATACTAATGCACTTGTCAAACCACATGGTTTGACCATCAATACCTCAACCAGAAGAGTGAAAATATCAAGCTCCTCTTGTGGCATTAATAGAAAAAATCCTTTCACCCAATTTTCATCCCCACATGATGTGGCTGAAATAGAAGTGTGGGGTGAAGAATTGTGATCCAAATCACTACAATTATAATCAATAAAGATAACAGATCCACAAATTCCTCCATTATTTTTCTGAGTGACAGTGTGATCATGTGCCTCCTCCAAAATTGTACAAAATTTTCCTAGAGGCAACTCATAATCTCTTAGGAACCATGCAAGTGCTTGACCTCAAACTTCTCAAGAACATGAAAATTTAAATGCACTTGATGTGCATGTATATGGGAGGTATATAATAGCTGCAAAATAATTTTTTGCTGCTGTTCACATGTCAAGAAAATTTCAGTCACAACAAAATAATTATTGCAGAAATAAAAAAATTCCCTCCCAAGGTCTTCATTCCAAATATGTCTCTATGGAACTCAACAGGTGCTCCCCTCTTCATCCAATGGCTCAACTCTCTACCATTCATCCAAGGGTGCAAAAATCCATCAATTGACCCACACATTGAATGTATGTGTAGATTGCATTCCTTCTTTTCAAAAGTGGCTGCACACACATTCCCTTTTTGCTGTTTGTAAATCATAGAAAAATCTGTAATATTAAAAAAAAAAATTCTTGCAACAAGACATAAAAAATTTACCTTCCATATTTTCCTCTTCTATGATTCCTCTATCCAACCATCCAGTGGGTGAATTAGAGATATTTATTGCTGATTTATATGATCTATAATGATGCATCTCTTCTTCAATAGGATCAATCTCCCATGGGGACAAATCATGATCCCCCTGTTGTGCATGCGACACAAACCAGAAAAATTTATTCACCCATTGTTCATTCCACATTGGTGTTTCTGAATCTAGGACATGTGGGAAAGAACTGTGAACGTTCTTTGCATGTTTACAACCTTCAGTAATCATACTTATGTATGCAACTTTTTCATTATTGGTTGGCCCAAATTGGGTGCTCTCATCCCACTCTTCCATGGGAGAGTGTCTGTCTTCAAGGAACAACTCAAGTTTCCTTGGAAAGAAATCAAGTGCTTGGTTCTCACAAAACTGTTCTGCACATGCTTTAAGCACATACTAAATATAAGGCTCCTCATCGTCCACCCAATCAGGAGGTTCCTCCATGCCATTTACCCAAAAGGGATGACTCTCAGGAAAGATTGAGGATTCCGTCAATTCTTTCCACTCTTGTTGGAATTGTTCTATCTTCATTTGTGATTCTAAGAGGGCACTTTGAGTGTATCTCAAAGAATTTTGGGTGGCCAACAAATCACCTTTGAGCTTGTAGTTCTCTTCTTCATATATGCAAATAATTTCTTCATTATGCAGTGATGCTTCCCACAATAAGTCAACAACCTCAAACATGTAATTTTTATCTGAAAGTAATTGTGAGAAATTAATTTTGATTGTGGACATTGCTTTCTGGAGATTCTCCATGGCTTCAAAGGAAGATTGGTCTTCCATTAAAGCAGCTTCCCAACACATCTTTGACACTGAAGCATGAGTGTCATGGAGAATTTTCAGGGCCTCTTGGATCTTATGTTCATCCATCTTCAATGACCCTGCAAGAAGATGAGGTTCTTGTAGATGTTCCTCCTCTTCATTTTCTATCGCCGGATCAATTTCGTGCAGTGCACTCGAGGTTTTGAAATCTGATCCATATGTTGTTTCTGCAATATATTCATATTTTAAGTCCTCAACAACATAATTTGGGATGCAAATTAAGTGCTCATTCATCCTTGCTGCACCATAAAGATATTCTCTCAAATTTTCATCCTGCATACTACATTCATTTTTTACATCGGAATTTTGGACCTCGTCACTAGGGGGCTCAACCATTCTGAACTCTTCATTGGAAGTGGATGCCATATCTGACTTAAAAAATGACACATAAAAATTAGAATTTAAATACTCGCTATGTGTTATGTTCTCCTCCTTATGTGGTGGAATTATGATGGCTTGTTCACCCACCCATTTCTCTGCTTCACACCCTGTTGAGATGTGCGCATTTTTTGCTCCCTTGTGAGGCGCAATGGGTGACTGTAAACATGAATTATGTTTCTCTTTTGGATCAGATCCAAAATATATCGCACCATCATCAATCTACCCCATATCTTCTGAACTCATCTTGAAATCAAACACAAAGAAATTTGGAGTCATTTCACCTTCCATGTTACCAACAACTAGATGTTGGACTGTTAGATCTTTAGTTGTGCATGGATATTCTCCATATCCTTCTGAAAAAGGAGTTGGTGACTCATCATCCTCATGGATGCTGCAAATAGGCTGGTCCCTCTTTGGGGAAAACCCAAATAATCTCTCAAAGAAATCATGTACAGATGACTCTAATGAATCTTCACTTTTTGTCCTCTTTTCCTTTCCTTTACTTTGAAAAGTGGAACAACTTAGTTCCTTTCTTGATGGATTATTGGTATTAAAAGAACCTACATGTGTTAATGTTTTTGAAAACATAGAATCTCCATATTTATTTCCTTCATGCTGAGAGACACTACTACTCCCTTTTCCATGTTTGCTTGCCAACTGCTTAGCAAGGAATTCTCTAGTCTCTTGATCTGACTGAATGATGCTTTGGGATACATATTTCATCCCTTTCAACGTTCTTTGCATCAAAATTCTTAAATCTTCTTGATCATCCATTTTTGAATGCTCTTCTTCATACAACTCAAATTCTAAATCTCCCATGAATGGAACTAGTTCCACAACTACAACTTGAAGATATTACTGAGCTACTTTTCCACTGAGAGTTACTTTCCACAGGATGAGCCAAGGAAAGTGCTCTGATACCACTGTAATGTCCCAATTCTGGTGTATAGACCTGAACACTCTCCAATTCTATTAATTATATTAAAATTTCTGAACTTGAATTAATTTACACAATGACTTCTTTGCCTGGGAAAATAAGGGGTTTATTCTAGGAAATTTTGCAAAGAAAAAGAGTGAGCAGTGGGCAGCAACCAAAGAAAATCAGACATTGAATTTCCTCTCCCCTAACACATTTAGATCTGGTTCCATTTAGGTTTCAGATTCTACATTGCGAAAACTTACTACCACACTTCTAGGCAGCCAAATCATGCAACTAAGGAGAGTAGTTTGTTCCGTTTCAACCAGGGGATTCTGAAAACTTGTAGAGGTTTATTCCATAATTAATATAACATAAATAAATTATTTATATAGTTCATTTATGTTCTAGAAATTTCTAAGAAGTTTTGGGTGAATTTGGGATTTTTGGCAGTTTTGGCCAAGAAGAACCCTGCGCAAAGGAGGATGAAAACGGGTGGTACAAACAAAAAAAAAATGGTTCTAGATATTGACATGGGAGGGTAGTCCTATTAATGACCTACAGGAACTGAAAAATCTCAGTTTTAGTTTACAGATCCTATTTCGCATCAATTTCAGTAAAACTAGTTATTAAAAACTAGTAATCTAGCTAGGGTCTTAAAAAGACTATTAAATCATCTTAAATTCAATTCTGTGAAACCCGATATTTATAAAAGAGATAAATATGGGTTATTTTAACATGAAAATTTATTTCAATCACTTCCCAATCATGAAATATTCATTACAACACTCATATTCACTCAATTCCTCCATACACTGATAAAATAGGATCTTTTAATGAAAATGAGAGGATATTCTTCAGGGTCTAAGATATCTCAACCTAATAAATTTAATTTTCAGAAGATACTGAGACTACAGAATGGAAAAAATGTTATTTATTTACCATTACAAGAAGCTTCCAAAATTAAGAGGCAGGAGGCCTGAATCTTGACCAACAAAGGGTTGTGAGCATAGGTGAAGCATGGGTTTCACTGGAGCCCAACCTGAACTTGATGAAAGATATAATAAATTCTGGAATAAGCTTCAATGTATAACATTAGCACTCCATAATCCTGCAATAGATATAAAGGGAGATGGAAGAGAAGGGAGGAGGGATTTGGGGATCATCACCCAATGGTCTGAGGCACAACACTCTGAGAGTATGCTCACATAGCATAAATACAATGTCAAATCATCCAAACTGAAGAAATGGGTTTGAATTTATATTTTATAGACTTATGGATGACTTGCTTAGTAATTTGAGCCCAATGGTGACCTGTGAGAGCAAGTCAACCCCATGGGTGACCTAACCCTAGCCACAAAAGTGCCCCCTTTGGGAAATTAGGCAAGTAGGACCATGTGGAATTGTTTCTAATTCCAAATCATCCTTCACAATTAGAAACTACACCCTCCCTTAGTCAAAATATGCCTCTTTTGAGTTATGACAACTTTTTTCTTTTCTTGGCTCATAAGGAAACTCTTTCTTTCCTTAAAAAAACATTCCTCCTTTTACCTCTTTCTGCTTTTTCTGCTTTTAGGAAACTTCCCTTTATTCTCTTGCTTTCTTTTGTCATGGAATTTCTTATTTTTACCAAGGAAAGTTGGCTATCTTTCACCAATGCACCTTCTTGACATGGCAGCCTTAATTCCACATCATTATTGGGCATAATAAATAAAATTGCTGAAAAAAAATTAAATACATGCCTTAGAACACTTATTAGTAAAATTTATCCTAGGAGGAATAATTAATAACAACTTGAGCCCCTAGGAACTTAGCATGGTAAACACTTTTAATGGTCAATTTGAGGGAACGTGACAGTGCTTCCCTCCCAAATCTGCTTGTCCTCAAGCAGAAGCACCACAGAGTGTTGCAAATTTTTCCACCATGTTTTTGCTGCACCACTCTGATCATAGCCATTTTTTTGATACCACTTCCTTTAGCAGTATTTACAACCCAGTTAAAGTAACTAAGCATAATTCCTGGATCCCACTGCCTCCTCTGCAAGGACCCAAATGTTTCTGCCACTTTTGAACTTTGTCATTGCAAAGAATGCTTGGATCCCATGGTTTTATCTGCCTCCTTCCACCGATCAATAAAAACAACAGAATTTTATCATTGTAGAGGAGGAAAATGAGGTTGTGAAAATCATACCACCATATTGGGAGCTCATCTCTCCCGATGCCAAACTGAACATTTTTTAAACTCTCCCACCAAACATGGAATTACTTAATGTGGGACCAAATCATCTTGAGCCTCTCTAAAGTATGAAAATCCATGTGCAATCTAGCACTGGAACTTAGGCCACTATTGTTATTAATACAGAAGAGGTTATCCCATGTCCCTCCATGTATATTGAAAGCATCATATAGAAGCCATACATGTTGATTCCATTGTTCATACAATTTCTTTGATGTGTCCAATGTCTCTTCATTGATGCAAGTCAGATTTTTACCCTCCAGTGCACACATCTCAATCATGTGTCTAGCCACCCAATCAATGGACGACAAAATTTCATGCTAAATGATTCAGGTGGGAATAATTCAGCTACTACTAATGCACTTGTCAAAACACATGGTTTGACCATAACTACCTCAACAAGAAGAGTGAAAATATCAAGTTCCTCTTGTGGCATCAATAGAAAAACTCCTTTCACCCAATTTTCATCCCCACATGATGTGGCTGAAATAGAAGTCTGGGGTGAAGAATTGTGAGCCAAATCCCTACAATGCTCATCAATAAAGATAATGGATCCACAAATTCCTCCATTAGTTTTCTGAGTGACAGTGTGATCATGTGCCTCCTCCAAAATTGTACAACATTTTCCTAGAGGCAACTCATAATATCTTAGGAACCATGCAAGTGCTTGATCTTCATATTGTTTGACCTCAAACTTCTCAAGCACATGAAAATCGAAATGCACCTCATGTGCATGTATATGGGAGGTATATAATAGCTGAAAAATAAATCTTTGTTGCTATTCACATGTCAAGAAAATGTCAGTCACAACAAAATAATTATTGCAGAAATAAAAAAATTACCTCCCGAGGTCTTCATTCCAAATATGTCTCTATGGAACTCAACAGGTGCTCCCCTCTTCATCCAATGGATCAACTCTCTGCCATTGATCCAAGGGTTCAAAAATCCATCAATTGACCCACACATCGAATGTATGTGTAGATTTGATGCCTTCTTTTCAAAAGAGGCTGCACACACATGCCCTTTCTGCTGCTTGTAAATCATAGAAAAATCAGTAATATTAAAAACAATTTTCTTGCAACAAGACATAAAAGTTTTACCTTCCATATTTTTCTCTTCTATGATTCCTCTATCCAACCATCCAGTGGATGAATCAGAGATATTTATTTCCAATTTATATGATCTATAATGATCCATCTCTTCTTCAATAGGATCTATCTCCCATGGGGACAAATCATGATCCCCCTGTTGTGCATGCGACACAAACCAGAAAAATTTCTTCACCCATTGTTCATTCCCCCCTGGTGTTTCTGAATCTAGGACATGTGGGAAATAAATGTGAACCTTCTTTGCATGTTTTCAACCTCTAGTAATAATACTTATGGCTGCAACTTTTTCACTATTGGTTGGCCCAAATTGGGTGCTCTCATCCCTCTCTTCCATGGGAGAGTGTCTGTCTTCAAGGAACAACTCAAGTTTCCTTAGAAAGAAATGAAGTGGTTGGTTCTCATAAAACCATTTTGCACACTCTCTAAGCACATACTAAATATAATTCTCCTCATGGTCCACCCAATCATGATGTTCCTCCATGCCATTTACCCAAAAGGGATGACTCTCAGGAAAGTTTGAAGATTCAGTCAATTCTTTCCACTCTTGTTGGAATTGTTCTATCCTAATTTGTGATTCTAAGAGGGTACTTTGAGTGTATCTCAAAGAATCTTGGGTGGCCAAAAAATTGCCTTTGAGATTGTAGTTCTCTTTTTCATATATGCAAATACTTTCTTCATTATGCAGTGATGCTTCGCACAATAACTCAACAAGCTCAAACATGTCATTTTTATCTGAAAGCAATTGTGAGAAATTACCTTTGATTGTGGACATTGCTTTCTGGATATTCTCCATGGCTTCAAAGGAAGATTGGTCTTCCATTAAAGCAGATTCCCAACACATCTTTGACACTGAAGCATGAGTGTCATGGAGAATTTTTAGGGCCTCTTGGATCTTCTGTTCATCCATCTTCAATGACCCCGCAAGAAGATGAGGTTCTTGTAGATGTTCCTCCTCTTCATTTTCCATTGCCGGATCAATTTCATGCAGTGCACTCGAGGTTTTGAAATCTGATCCATATGTTGTTTCTGTAATATATTCATATTTTAAATCCTCAACAACATAATTTGGTCTACAACTTAAGTGCCCATTCATCCTTGGTGCACCATAAAGATATTCTCTCAAAGTTTCATCCTTCATACTGCATTCATTTTTTACACCGGAATTTTTGACCTCGTCACTAGGGGGCTCAACCATTCTGAACTCTTCACTGGAAGTGGCTTCCATATAAGACTTACAAAATGACACATAAGAATAATAATTTAAATACTCACCATGTGTTATGTTCTCCTCCTTATGTGGTGGAATTATGATGGCTTGTTCACCCACCCATTTCTCTCCTTCACACCCTATTGAGATGTGCTCAATTTTTGCTCCCTTGTGAGGATCAAGGGGTGACTGTAAATATGAATTATGTTTCTCTTTTGGATCAGATCCAAAATATATCTCACCATCATCAATCTTCCCCATATCTTCTGCACTCATCTTGAAATCAACTGAAAATAAATTTGGAGTCATTTCACCCTCCACGTTACCAACAACTAGATGTTGGACTGTTAGATCTTTAGTTGTGCATGGATATTCTCCATATCCTTCTAAAAAATAATTTGGTGACTCATCATCCTCATGGATGCTGTAAATAGGATGGTCTCTCTTTGGGGAAAACCCAAAAAATCTCTCAAAGAAACCATGTACAGATGGCTCTAATGAATCTTCACTTTTTGTCCTCTTTTCCTTTCCTTTACTTTGAGAAGTGGAACAACTTAGTTCCTTTCTTGATGGATTATTGGTATTCAAAGAACCTACATGTGTTAATGTTTTTGAAAACATAGACTCTCCATATTTATTTCCTTCATGCTGAAAGACACTACTACTCCCTTTTCCATGTTTGCTTGCCAACTGCTTGGCAAGGAATTCTCTAGTCTCTTGATCTGACTAAATGATGCTTTGGGATACATATTTCATCCCTTTCAACGTTCTTTCCATCAAAATTATTAAATCTTCTTGATCATCCATTTTTGAATGCTCTTCTTCATACAACTCAAATTCTAAATCTCCCATGAATGGCACTAATTCCACAACTGCAACTTGAATATATTATTGAGTTACTTTTCCACTGAGAGATACTTTCCATAGGATGAGCCAAGGAAAGTGCTATGATACCATTGTAATGTCCCAATTCTGGTGTACAGAACTGAACACTCTCCAATTCTGTTAATTATATTAAAATTTCTGAACTTGAATTAATTTACACAATGACTTCCTTAACTCGGCAAACAAGGGGTTTATTCAGGGAAATTTTGTAGAAAAAAGGAGTGAGCAGTGGGCAGAAACCAAAGAAAATAAGACATTTAATTTCCTCTCCCCTAACACATTTCAATCTAGTTCCATTTAGGGTTCATATTACGCACTGCGGAAACTTAGTACCATGCTTCTGGGCAGCCAAACCGTGCAACTAAGGAGAGTAGTTCGGTCTGTTTCAACCATGGGCTTCTGAAAACTTGTAGAGATTTATTCCAGAATTAATATAACATAAATAAAGGATTTATATATTTCATTGATTTTCTGAAAATTTCTAATAATTTTTAGGTGAATTTGGGATTTTTGGCAGTTTTTGCCAAGGAGAACCCTACGCAAAGGAGGATGCAAAAGGGATGTACAAACCAAACAAAAAATTGTTCTAGAGATTGATATCGGAAGGTATGCCTGTTCCTGACCTATAGGAACTCACAAAGCTCAGTTTGAGTTTACAGAGCCTATTTTGCATCAATTTCAGTAAAACTAGTTATTAAAAACTAGTAATCTAGCTAGGGTCTTAAAAAGACTATTAAATCATATTAAATTCAACTCTGTGAAACCTGAGATTTATAACAGAGATAAATATGGGTTCTCTAAACATTAAAATTTATTTCAATCCCTTCCCCATCATGAAATATTCATTACAACACTCATATTCACTCAATTCCCCCATACACTGATAAAATAGGATCTTTCAATGAAACTAAGATGATATTCTTTAGGGTCTGAGATATATCGACCTCATAAATGTAATTTTCAAAATATACTAATACTACATAATAGAAATAACATTATTTACTGACTATTACAAGAAGCTTCCAAAATTAAGGGGCGGGAGGCTCGAATCTTGACCAGCAAGGCGCTGTGAGCATAGGTGAAGCATGGGATTCAGTGGAGCTCAACTTGAACTTGATGGAGGTTGTAATAAATTCTGGAATAAACTGCAATGGATGACATTAGTGCTCTATAAACCTGCAATAGATAGAAAGGGAGATGGAAGAGAAGGGAGGAGGGATTTCGGGATCATCACCTAATGGTCTAAGGCACAACACTTAGAGAGTATGCTCACATAGCATAAACACAATGTCAAATCATCCAAACTGAAGCAATGGGTTTGAATTTATCTTTTATAGAATTATGGATGACCTGCTTAGTAAGTTGAGGCCAATGGTGACTTGTGAGAGCAAGTCAACCCCATGGGTGACCTAACCCTAGCCACAAAAGTGCCCCCTTTTGGAAATTAAGCAAGTACGACCATGTGGAATTGTTTCTAATTCCAAATCATCCTTCACAATTAGAAGCTGCACCTTCCCTTAGTCAAAAGATGCCTCTTTTGGGTTATGACAACTTTCTGCTTTTCTTGGCTCATAAGGAAACTCTTTCTTTCCTTAAAAAACATTTCCTGCTTTTACCTATTTCTGCCTCTTCTTCTTTTAGGAAACTTCCCTTTATTCTCTTGCTTGCTTTTGTCATGGACTTTCTTATTTTTACCCATGGGGGATTCACTGTTTTACCAATATCCTATCACGTTACTTCATATTGTGGGTTTTAAAATTATTAAAAATTGAACCAATATATTGCAGGTATTGGGGGGATGAGGGGTTTAAGGTGGGGGTGGGTAGGGTGATTTATAAGGATTGAGGTATAAAAAGGGGTGTGGAGGAGGTTTTAAGTATTGGGAGGGGGTTTCAACAAAAATATTTTGGGTCAATATCTATGGAAATTAAGGGTATTATTTAATATCTCATGATCACACGTGCTATGTGAGATGTTCACTAAGTGAAGTCCCTGTGTTTTTACCAAGGAAAATTGACTAGATTTCCCCAATGCACCTTCCTGACATGGAAGCCTTAATTCCACATCATTATTGTGCATAATAAATAAAATTGCTGAAATATAATTAAATACATGCCTTAGAACAATTATTAGTAAAATTTATCCTAGGAGGAATAATTAATAACAACTTGAGCCCCTAGGAACTTAGCATGGTAAACACTTTTAATGGTCAATTTGAGGGAACGTGACATTCAGACATTGCATGAAGTATGCCAAATATGGTGTTATCTAATTTCAACCTATGAGCTTTCCAAAGTGAAATTTTGAAACAAACAGAGAGTATTGAGGCCCTAGCTTTGAAATTATGGAAATAACGAATTGTTCTTCCTTTTCTCAATGCCACATTTCTCTAGTTGAAGAACCAAGGATTTGAACTTGGTGAAGAAGAATTGGATCGTCTCAAAATGGGTTGGGCTCTAGGAGATCAACTCATTCTCAAGTTGATGGCCCCTTAGTTCATCAAGATTTTNAGGATTTGAACTTGGTGAAGAAGAATTGGATCGTCTCAAAATGGGTTGGGCTCTAGGAGATCAACTCATTCTCAAGTTGATGGCCCCTTAGTTCATCAAGATTTCCAAACAATGAATCGAGATTGAGCCACTCTTCATTTGGAGATGCAAGACTATTGCCACGAAATAAGAGGACTCTCAAGATACTCAAACATAACATATCAAACTCATCATCCATTCTGTTAAAAACTTGGACTTCTCAACAACTAAGCTCGACTCATTTTTTGTCTCCATGGTAATGATATAGTGACCCCTATATCTCAGTTGGATTACAATCTTGAACTTCCATTCAATGTAGTAGAATGGAGTGAAAAAGGTGACATGATATTGATCCATTTCTTGTTA
>LPNX010216309.1:89996-117376 GCA_001517045.1 Pseudotsuga menziesii | reverse complement strand
TTTCAGCAAACTTCTCCATTCCGTAATCTCCATCCTCTGATACTTGAACCACTTTTGTCCGGACAGAGGGAGACCTGTTGCATTCGCAACCGACCTCTCATCAACTTGAAAACACAAATCTCCAACTTCAGCTTGATAATTTACCAGGGACAATGCGAATACTCTGGTGACTTCTGGATTGGAATCAGAAAACCTCTCTAAGAATGGCAACCACCCGACGTCCCTAACTTTCTGCAAAATCCCAGGGTTCGAATCCAATAGGGTTAACTCGTAAGTTTCAACTCTCACAACAGGAGCCATTGCTGATCGTTTGTGAATACGAAACCATGCACCAAGCACTCGCCACCACTGAATCAATGACAGAAGAGTAGGTTGAGAGCACTTGGAACCGAGACTTAGCAACAGTAAGTAATGCAAAGGGTGAGCCATGGGTAAATACAGGAGAAACCCTTGCGGGTTCGACATGATCAGATCCATCACTACTCGGAGTGATAATCCTAAATGACGGTCGAAACCCCGAAAGACTGATGTTAACCCCATCTAGCCTGCATTAAATGACCAGAGAGCGCGAGGTGTACGTAGTTACAGGTGCTTCAATGGTGGACAGCCACGACAGGGAGTATGTACGTGGAGGACAAGGTAAGAATGAGTGTCATAATAACACTCTGAAATGGTGATAAACGTGACTCATGCCATGAATCACTTCCAATGCAACCATATTATACGCGACCTCAACCTTATGTTCGATCCATTCATCAAAGGTGGAGAACAATGATAAACCATATAGTTTAAAACTGGACCCTTTACATATTGTCAAATGCAAGTCAATATTAACGTAGCCCATGGTTAACGAACCTTAGGATGTGACAATGTAAATCATGTGTCCAAGCTTAAACATAATCCCAAAGCTTAAGATTTTAATCACCATCGCTCTACTTGGCATGAACACTATGTTAAACAACCTCATTAATATTTATAAAAATGAAATCGACTAAACCAATGTGTATTATTCAAAGGAACATGCAAAACTAGGATAGACAACAGCGAGCATAAAAACCATGAATACTCATAAATCAATCTTCTTAGTCAAAGTTCATCCAGACCAGTAATTCAAAGGCAGCGATTTCATTGATCTAATATAACTTGCAAAGGTTGTTCATAAATGTTGAACTTCAATCAATCAGTAGCCAAGGAAAATCTTCCTTTCAATAGCCGAACTTATCCCTTTAAAATTTAAACATTTCATCAAACAAAATGGGATTTTGTTTGATGAAATAATGATTTTAAAAGGCTGTTGAGCAGGGGCACAACACCTACCTTTAAGTCTGCTCAAATTATTCATTTCTATGAAAGGTATAATATTGTCCTTAAACATTGTACACCTTATTATCCACAGAGAGATCGACTCGCAAAGCCTACAAATAAGAGCCTCATTAACAACATTAAAAAGTTGTTGTCAGGAAATAAAAAAGCATGGAACACAAGGTTAAAGTATGCACTATGCGAAGATAGGATTAGTACTAAAAATTACATAGGTACTTCTCCTTACCAGCTAGTATAAAGGACTAACATAATTTTTCCTATTCAACTTGGTTTAGCAATTATGAAATTCTTACAAAATGAGATTGGAGAACCTATCCAACAAACAAATTTTTAGTTGGTAAAGACATAACAAACCATAGAATCATTAATGGAAAATACATAGGTTCATTAAGACAAAGTTCTAGCAATATTTCACAGAAGAACAAAGGAGGATAATTTATTTTTGGGTGATTTTTTCTTTGGGATGAACAGAGAGAGGATAAATCAAATCATGGTATATTCAATAACATTTGGTTCAATTCCTTTAAAGTTTCAAAATCCTTGAAAAACAATACCTTCATGTTAATGAACGTTTCCTTAAACATTTTTCCACTTATTAAAGCTATTTTTTATCATGAATCATTGTAAATACTCACAAGGATTAGTTAGATGCTTAAATGAGATTCCATTAACCCAATGGAAAGACTTTATGCATTTTTTTCTTTGGGATGACTGAAGAGAGGATAAATCAAGTCATGGTATATTCAATAACATTTGGTTCAATTCCTTTAAAGTTTCAAAAGCCTTGAAAAACAATACCTTCATGTTAATCGACGTTTCCTTAAACATTTTTTCACTTATTAAAGCTATTTTTATTATGAATCATTGCAAAATACTCAGCGAGGATTAGTTAGATGGTTGAATAAGATTCCATTAACACAATGGAAAGAATTTATGCATATTTCATAATGACGTTTGATGTCTTTAAGTTTCAGGTTTTCATAGTCTGATTTAAATATTGTAGTTGGAATAAAAGCAACTGTATAGAAATGTTTTCAGAGTAGTTCATTATGAAAGGAAGGACATTATTCTACAAATTATTGACACCTAATAAGGAGGACATCATCCCCAAATGGATACAGTTTTAGTACCTAAGTCTGCACTTAGATTTTTTATATTAAATTTTATAACTCCCCAAGCCTAAGCCAATCTTAGTAGTCATTATTTTGAAAGCTCTGACTTCATAAAAACCCTTTGCTTAGCTAATTTGTTACATTACATTAATGCTTTGCTTCAGTATTTTGTTTCAAATTGGTTGTTAGTTAGTGAAATGTTTAAGAGATTACATAAACTATATGGAGCATGTTAAATGTAAATTAGTCTTTTTCATCTTTTCAGTGCTATGTGACCAAGCTAGTTTCCTTATTAAAGAGGTTGAGATTTGGTATCAAGACTATGTATGCCTATTAAAATGTGCTAATGAATTGATATATATTGTGTAGCATTGTTTATTAAGGTCTTGTTGATGTGCTATCAAATTAAGGCAGATTCCATGTTTCCGCCTTTCACACACCTGGGGGGGAACATGGCAAAAATATTCAAGCCACTAGGTGTGTCCTTGGGGGCAAGTATCGAGTCAAGGCTGTCACCTTGTTCTTGACTCCTTCATTTAGGCTTAACTCCTAACGAAGCCAAGGGGGGTAGACTCTATCAAGTTACTAAGGAAAAATTATTTAGTATGATGATGTTAAACTGAATGGGTTACTTAGGAGTTTGAAATTTAACCATAAACAACCATAGCTGACAAGATAAAAAAATGAGCACACGAAAGCACAATGTTGAGACACAATATATATATATATATAGAAAGAAAATAGTGAGTGCCTTAAAATGGAGTCATAAAATAATCAATGTACTTGCATGTGCTTGCAGTGAATGTTTTGTGATTGCCTCTTGGTATGTTTTAAGTTAATGTCCAATATGAGTTGATTAAAATTATTCAAAGGGAGGAACTCCAGATATACTCGAGGGTGTTACGGAGAGAAATTCCTATGGCTTGGGGTACCACAACAGGAAGCTTAACTTCAGAAATCAATCCTTCCCTATATGCAAGAGAAACCAAACATCTAACACTAAAGGATCTCGATTTGTACCTTATTCTGGACGGTTGATGTAGATCCCCATTGAGCTTTTCCACTCTCGCTTGTATTAGCAATTTGCTTCCTCAACATTCAGCAAACAAGACAAGCATGCTATATATAATTGTGTTAGATCTAATTTAGCATGTATAATCAATAACATATAAGCATTTAAAAGAATCCATAGATCAAATACTCATTTAAATACACATTACTGGACAGGAAACGATATTTCTATTGATATAAAATAGAGATTACAATAGGGACAACCTCTGCCGGCACGTCTGCGAATCAGAGAAACTGAGTCCTCCACTTGGGTCTCCACCACTTCAATCCTCCATTTCTCGATAGCAAGCTCACAAGCAAAGGGAAATCTTGGGAAGAACAAAAAGTGCTCCAAGGGACAAAGGGATGCATACTCAAGTATAAGATCCGACAACAATGGACTATAGTTTTCTTGCTCTTCAATTCCTCCTTCTTCAATGTATCCAAAGGGTTCCTTATATAGTGCTTCAATGGGGTAATGGAAGGTTGAATCCGAGCGATCTCAAGGCATATGGAAGGCCAAGAGACAAGTGACTCAGATCCACATCAAGGAAAACTCCAAAACTATTTGGCCTTTGGCACACATCCCGATGTACGCAGGTTTGAGTTTCAAATCCATGTATATACACGAGAATAGGTTTAAAAGTTATGTATAGCAAATAATGCATGTTTTTAGGGATGATCTTGGAAACATCAAGGGTACAAAAATGGTCCATGGGGTCTACAGAGTCCGCAGAGGGACAGGGAAGGCCATAAAGGTGTGATCCACCATGTGTGGTAAAATCAGCTGTAACAGATGCCCCCTAATGTGTGAGGTCAGAGGGGTCATACGATGGCCGAAATACATTATAAGTCCATCCCAGAAGTGGAGTGATGAAAAACCAAGTGGAAGAACCTGCCATCCAATAGTACAATATAATAATAAAACTCTGCACATAACTGCAAGTAGATATAGCATTCTCGGATACATAAGAGTACAATGGTCATGAATATCCATGATACAAAATATGACGTGTGTGGTCATCGCCACGTACAATATAGATAGATCAGAATCTCCAGGATGAAGATATACAAAGGATCATGATCTCCATGAAAGCTGAAGATATATAATGGATCAAGATCTCCATAATGGCTGGAAATATCCTACATATACTGGAATCAAGTCACAAGAGCTGAAATGTCATGAACACTGGCATGATCAAGGAGGTAGCATATAAGAAATGCCACCAATATGGAAGGTCTTCTACACAAACTGCTACGGGTACATGTCCTAATATGCGAATAGAGGTGTCGAGGTCGAGCATAGTAGTCCATCATCTGATTACCAGTCATTGATGTATACCGTTAACAGGCGCAAGATCACCCACCGATAATGAAAATGGGAATCAAGGTACTAGAGTGCAAACTAACAAGTGTGAATAAATGTGTTGAGGTCGAACACTTGAAAGGATCCATCGATCAGGGGACATTGATGTATTCCCAAAAACTGTCAATGGAGAGAGAACCTGCCACTGACGACTACAAGTCTCAAGGCACTCAAAAATGACTCTAGATTCCTATCCCAGAATAAATGATCTGAAGTCAATGGGATAAAATCCACTGGAAGGAGGGAATTAATGCATCCCTCATCATCCAACATGAGGTACTTAGCAAAATTGTATAATGTGGAAGGACTCGATCATAATGTGCACAAACTAGTATCAGTACCGGGAATGGCCGACATGCAAAGTCAAGATAACTAAGGAATGACCAAATCAGGTTTCAACTTCCTTCGAACCAGAGCATAAAAATGAATGGTGACTGAATGTAGGTAGCATAGACTCGATATACAAAATTGGGACATCTCTGCAACACAGGAGGCATCGACAGAGGCTCCATAGGGACTGGAAGCTTAACCAATCGGTGGAGATAAAGTTAGAGAAATGAGTATAGCTCCTAAATTCAAACTATTAACCCAACCAACGGATGTGATATACAGTTCTCTGTTCGAAGGCGACACGACTCGACTGCTGCCAACGATAACATATTTTCTTGTCCGACTTTTTTTTGGGGACTTTTTCAAATATTTTGAAAAGATTGAAAAAGAATAAAATTGTTTTATAGTTACAGACTAGGAGGAGACAAGTGTCAAATGGGAAAAAAAACTATTTCCAAGCAGCGGAACATACCTATGCTCAATGCAAGGACACATGTGTAGGATAATGACACTCAGGGGAAAGTTCTCTCCTAGTAAAAATGGGGAATCAATCTGCAAAGGATATATAAAATGGCTCTGCCTGGCTAGACATGAGACAAGATCAGGATATATAGCTTATAATCAAAGTCAAGGAAGCTGGCATAACGCTCAATAAGGAAGGAAAAACTCATGATAATGTAATTACAACTTGACATAAGGGAGTCCCAGGGAAATGGCCAGCATAAAGTTCAAGAGGAGTATGAAGCTCTTGCTCAAATTCATGGCAGTTTTATACAAAGAAATCCTGGACCTACGAGAGGACTCACAGCATGGGTACCAAATGCAAAGGGGAGCTAACTAGGACACCCATGTATAGGAAAGCTCTACCATTCACATAGTACCACTTCTAAAAACAGCATGAAGGTTTTGTGATACAATAAAATGGGTTCATACCTAAGGTTAAGATGGAACGGTCATAAGGAAATGCATAAGTGAAAGCACATGTGATATCCTAACCTATATGCCAGTTCAGACATAATACCTATGATAGGAATGGACGGGTCCAAACCTCGGAGAGAGTGTACAAAAACTGGACCCTACATGACAACCATATTAGTCCAAAACAACCCAAAATAGTCAATAAAGAATCCAAACTAAAGGATATAGGGATGAATGATCATGACAACTGCACCCAAAGGAAACAATGCGGTGAACAATGGGACATAAAAAGGAATGTAAGGTGTAGACCCAATGTTCATGCATCCACTACCACCCCCGTGAGGGTGACTATCGATGTAAAGACCGAGAGAATAGAGTCAACATCCTCCACAAATGGAGTAGAGGGAAGAATGTGACCACTCCCAAATCTATGAGCACGGTAAGGGGCTGTGATGCCCCCAAGTCTGACACCAAGGTCCATACTAGGACCAAGGACAGGTGATAAGATACTAGGCATGCCGAAAATAAAAGGACCTGAACTCAAGAGAGCATAAATATACTCAAGTAACCACGATCTCAAAGGCCAACTAGCACACAAAGAGCACACTCCTAAGAAAATATACAACCAAAATACAAGCAAACCAAAGGGAGGATATGTGAGATCCCGAATGCAGCAGGTATGTCTCGCCTAGGAGAGGATCGAAACTCCCATACACTACAAGTGGAGGTATGTAACCAATTATAGTGTCCCTCAGCTTCAACGCATAAAGCGACTGTGCTATCCGACCTCTACCTGGTTGGGACACCTACAGAATAACCTCTGCAAGTACCCCCTATGATAACCTAGGTAAGGAAACTAAGGTCACCCCAATATAACCAATGCTCAGGCGGACAGTTGCAGGCGGGATCGACCATATGGGAAGGGTAACAAATCCCAAAACTCTCTAAAGGGCCCCCAGATACGAATACAATCCTGGAAATATCTCCGGTGCTACTCAGTTACAACCAGGGGTCATCCCAATCATAACCGCTCGCACTGCCTCATGCTTAACTCCCTTGTAAGAGGAGGATCTTGAGAAACACTAATTATACCAAGGAATTTCACACTGTCACCTGGACAGACACATACATGTTTCGTTTAGTAGTCTTGGAGAATTTACTCACAATGAACTATTCCAAGACTGTAAAACCTAATCTTGTTGGTGTACCCTATAAAACAAAATACTGTAATTCATTTTATTATGCATTGATTTTAATTGGTTGTAATTACTCAAAGGGAAATGGGCATACAACTAATGACATTATGACTCAGCAATGAAATAAATATGCACACCGTAACAAACAATGCTAAGTGCAATCATTGTCAAATGTAAAATAGGGTATGCCACTACATGAGATGCATAAAAAATCATTCCTTCGATGTCAATGCAATCCTTCCTATATGAATTCCTAAATACAACTCTCATCCAAGAAATCTAATGCAAGTACCTCCTCAAATCCATATCTAAGATGCAACTGAGAGTGCAACTACTTTGTATTTTTCAATATAAAAGAATGAAAAATGCAATAAAAGTCATCTAAAACTCTCAGTCTTTGCAACAAGTATAAAACACAAGCCCATCAAGACACCGAGACAAAAAAGAGTAATACACTAATGGAAAAACGAAAAGGATAAATGACTAAAACTACTTTCAAATAAAAATCAATGAAGGTGGTCTCTGGTCATAAAAGAAGCATCCAACAAACAATATCAGACCCAAGGAAGACCCAACCACACTCACAACCCACCCAACAACTTCCCACAACATCAAACTCACCAAAAGGGAGGATGTACGTGACTGTTTAAAGAACAGCTGCATATATACATGACTTTTGGCCAAAAAGCTACATGTATAGACGGATTTTGGCCAAAAATCTACGTGTATACGTGAATTTTTGCCAAAAATCTGCGTATGTACTCGAGTTTTAGCCAATAACCTGCGTATAATAGAGAAGACAGTGGTAAAAAGAAGGCCAAGGGTCAAACCAATAAAGGGGAGTGTCAATGGATGAACATACAATAAAATGCAACACACAAACAAGGAGAAACAAAGAGAAAGTCAAGAATATCAAGCACATTGTGCCCCCAAACCCTAAAGAAAAACAAGGAACGTCCCTAGCAGAGTCACCAATTCTGTTACGGAGAGAAATTCCTATGGCTTGAGGTACCACAACAGACAGTTTAAATCCAAAAATCAATCCTTCCCTGTATGCAAGAGAAACCAAACATCTAACACTAAAGGATCTTGATTCGTACCTTATTATGAACGATTGATGTAGATCCCCATTGAGCTTTTCCACTCTCGCTTGTATTAGCAATTTGCTTCCTCAACATTCAGAAAACAAGACAAGCATGCTATATATAATTGTGTTAGATCTACTCTAGCATGTATAATCAATAACATATAAGCATTTAAAAGCATCCATAGATCAAATATTCATTTAAATACACATTATTGGACAGGAAAATATATTTCTATTGATATAAAATAGAGATTACAATAGTGACAACCTATGTCGGCACGTATGCGAATCAGAGAAACTGAGTCCCCCACTTAGGCCTCCACCACTTCAATCCTCCATCTCTCGATAGCAATCTCACAAAAAAAGGCAAGCTTAGGAAAAACACAAAGTGCTCCAAGGGACAAAGGGATGCAGACTCAAGTATAAGCTCCGGCAACAATGGACTATAGTTTTCTTGCTCTTCAATTCCTCCTTCTTCAATGTATCCAAAGGGTTCCTTATATAGTGCTTCAATGGGGTAATGGAAGGTCGAATCTAAGAGAACTCAAGGCATATGGAAGGCCAAGAGACAAATGACTTGGATCCACATCAAGGAAAACTCCAAAACTATTTGGCCTTTTGCACACATCCTAATGTACGCAGGTTTGAGGGTCAAATCCATGTATATACGTGAGAATAGGTTTAAAAGTCGTGTATAGGAAATAATGCATGTTTTTAGGGATGATATTGGAAACGTCAAAGGTACAAAAATGGTCCATGGGGTCTAAAGAGTCTGCAGAGGGATAGGGAAGGCCATAAAGCTGTGGTCCACCATGTGTGGTAAAATCAGCTGTAACAGAGGGGTACTTGGAGTATGTCCGAAAATAAACCTTCACTGCTACCCACAAGGAATGTGTGGTCTGAATGGAGTCTTTGAGACCATGTTCATAATACACCCTAAGGTGTAACAGAGATCGACGCCCCGAGGTCACTTTCCAGGAGTTCCCACTTCCTTTGGGTATCTTTCCACCGTTTACGATTTGATTGAGGCGTTGGATTTTCGTCTGATGGTGGTAAATTGAGGAAGGTGAAAACTAATTAATCTAGTCACTCACATTGCTTTTTATGCAGCTTGAATTATTGGATGAACTTTAGCCAAGTGCAGAGCATACACAGCGAAGGCTTGTCAATTTTATTGAGTTTTAAAGGATGTGTTTTCTTACAAAGAAAAACCCTCTAGGAACCTCTTTCAATCCAAGTGGACCTCAATTGGGGAATCAAGGAGGGGGTTGATTTTAAAAAATTTGTTTACAGAAATTAATGATAAGAAGCAAAAGAAAATAAGCAAACCACAGGTTCTCTAATTATTCCTACCATGCATCTCTTTCCCCTTGAGGGTCAATCGGGAAGTCATGGGGTAAGTATTCAAGTTACTTTGATACTGTAATATGGAATATATGATAAAGTAATCAAAGCATGTTATTCTGCATGAATGAAACTAATATAGAGTGAACAAAAATAAGACAATGCAAAAAACGACAAAAAAATGCGAGAATCCCCCTAGGGAGGATGGCGAATGGGATCGAAAGAGCCTATTTGGAGAAAACTTTTATTATATGCTATTACAATATTAGTAAACCTATCTAAATCCTCTTGGTTCTTATATAGGATGAAACCAACATTTTACAAAATGCCCAAAATTAAAATTACAGTCAAAAGAGAGACCCCTGGGGAGATTCAGATGATCCAAAAGCCACTTTCGAACAACAGCTTCTCCTCTTTTTGTTATGCCTGCTAAAAGAAAGAAAGCTTATTAGAATGAAATATGCCCCAAAGCACTTTGAAAGTACCTTTGGGTCAGCCTACTTTAAAACAAAAAAAAATAAAGCCTACTTTAAAACAAAAAAAAGTAAGTTAAAACTAGTTAAAATGGCAAAAAAAGAACCAAGGAAAGGAAGCTTTCCTTGGGATCTTGGCTTGCTGTTTGGGCAGACAATGAGATGTGCACTGATTGCTGGATTTATCTTTTATAACAGAAAATAGAAATCTAATGCATGCAAACTACAAATTTTCATTTAAATGCGATGCAAAAAAAAATGATTTCTTTATGCCAGATCTATGATGCTTTATGGGAAACTTTTGAAAAATAGAGATATAGCTTTTTAAATGCTCATGTATGAGATCTAATGACATATTTTTCATATGATAAATTAGAATTTCATGCATAAACAAGGTAACTAGGAATATTTAATCTTTTAAAGAAAAGAGAAGAAGAGGAGATAAGGTCGGCTCGTTGCTTGAATGGAACAAGCTGAAAGGAGGCCCTTTTGTGGAGTGTTGAGGGACAAAGTCTTGAGCTTATTGAATAAGGAATGGTGTCAATATTGATCCACACCTTCATCCAATTGGGAACCTGCAACTAAATAACACAAGCCTGCACAACACCTCGTGAGATCTGGATATAGATGTATAAAGCAACAAAAATGAAAGATCGTGCAAAAATAATTTTGTTTAAGCATATAACTGAAATTATTGAGCATACATAATATGGATAAACAAGAGCGAGTAATCTAAATTTCCTAGTTTACACCCTTATTTGATTCAACCGAATCCTTGAAGCCAAAAAACAAAAGCAGCACATAAATTGGAACGAAATTGCAGTTACCACATTAGCAGCATGACGTTGGGAATCCACACAAACACATGCACTACATGGTATGGCCTCCAAAGCTTCTTTATTCAATGCACTACACAGTATAGTAGTATTACAATGGCAACAACTCCTCAATCAAACTATAACTAGCTTGGAAGAGGTAATATGTGCTTTATTTATAGCAAAAACAGGAGATCTAGCCCAGGGGGCGCAAATCCCAAGGAGAGAGAGACTACAGCTGCATTTGGAGTGAATCTGAGCCTGATCTGAGTCTATCTAAGTCTGATCTAAGTCTATTTGAGTGCAACTATCAATCGGAAAGCTAATTTGATTGACACCTCAACCTGCTAACTAAAGCATCCACTAAAACTCATCCAGATGAGCCCACACGTGTGGAGGAGAGAGGGAGGGCGCAATTCCCAAGGTTGCATGCATAAATGTACTCTCTGTTTAGCCCAGATCACCTCCTTTTGTCAAGGGATGATCAGATCCAGCAAATCCCACACCGATGAGACTGATTTCAGTCAAATCGAAGCAAATCCCAATGATTTAGGATTTGGGGTTTTCTCCATTATTTAATTAATTTATCAATTAAATAATCAATATTTTATTTTTAGGGATTTTTGACATGAATGATGGACAAATCACTCAAAACATAGAAAAAGTCGGTTTATGGGTTTACATGGTGCTCTTAGCTTGAAAATGAGCATCCACATGACTGAAATGATTTCCGAGCCCACTTTTATTACAAAACCAATTTTTCCAATTAGACTATTAAAAAATAGCCTAAGTTTTTTGGAAAATTTAAAATTAAAAAAGCTTTAAAAAAAAATTAAAACCTAGGGGGACTTAAACATGTTCATATGACCCAATCATGATGCCTAGCATGTTTATACATTGACACATAGACTCTAATAGTATCAATAGGCCTAAATGCCAAGCCGACCACCCCAACTTTGGAGGTATTGAGTGAAAAACTCAGAAATTATCAATCGTTTGTTCAACAACCAATAATAACTGTTATCTAACTTTTTGTACCATAAGTTGGGTTACCTGAGGAGCTGTTGATTGACAGGCTTGTTCAAAGTCTGATTCTAGTGTATCAGTTAATCCATCTGCTTGTCTACCCAATATTGGCTAGTCACTTTTTTATTTGAATAATTTTGACCATGGCCCCGCGGGGTTTGTAATAAAATGTGCTAGTAGGATATTTTTGAGTGGTTCGGTCTCCTGAGACGTAGAATCTCAAATAGGGTATTCTAGAGAGTTTTTTGCCCCTAACAATTATTCTTTTCCTTCAGCCAAGTATAATTGACAAGTTTTTCTCCCGCTTCCTCCAAAACTAGAATGTGCGATGTTGAATTCTGGGCCTTGGGGGGGTATTAGAGCTCAACTGAGTGTTATAAGCCTACTAAAAAATATTTTGATAGATCATGGTCATGTCCTAAGTCATCTGGATGCATAAAAAAATTTCGAAATTTTTTTATTCGAACAGTGAAAAATTATTTCTTATTTTTTAATTACTTTTCCTATGTTTTTTGGGTTAATTTTTCCATTAATTAAATGGAAAAAACCCGTTCGTGGTAAATAAGTCATCCGGACTCAGAATTCAGTGATTGAAGGCTCTAACCTTAAGCCAAAAATCATTCTTGATCAGCCAGCCAGTCAGAGCCAACTTTTAGATCAGCAATTGGACACATAATGCCTTTTTACTCAAAAAATCCAGTTTTGAGTAAAAAAGTGATTTTATTAAAAAAATTGATTTTTATTAAAAAAATGATTTTTATTAAAAAAAAAAATTATTTTGGAGAAAACTAAAACTCTCCAAATTAATCCAAATTCAGTAAAATAAAAAACTAAATGACATCTCATGGAACACTTATGATGATTGGAGTTATCATAACTCAGCTTCAGTCATCATTAAGAGAGAAATTAATTTATTATCAGTTATCAAACATGTCATCTCTAGCTAAAGATGAGATGGAGAGCTCTCATTGGTCCAATGATTTGATCGAGGTGAAGACTGGAGCTTGCACCATCAACAGGCTTCTCAGACCTAACAAAGTAGGTTTCCAGACCTAGCAGGCAGCTTTCCCATGCAACAAGGTGGACTTCAATGTTTAGGGTTGGAGTGGGGGCACCTTGCTTGGGTGGAGGCCTCCCCTCACTTCCAGTTCTCCGATTTAGGTTTGGTGCCCAGGCTAGTTAGGGTTTGAGGATTGGTTTTAGGGTTTTAGCACTCTCTCATTGTACAAATAGAGGCTCCTTTAGCTCTATTCGGATGGATCTTTATGCAAAGAAGCTATGGTGAATTACTGTAATGCTTGTTGCTTTTGTAACCGTATAATAAAATTCAAGGCTTTGGAGGCATACATGGTATGTGAATGTGGATGAACAATTAGCGAATGAAGTGAAATGTTTCAATTTTTGTCTTTTATTGCTTAGGATAGGATAATAGCTCATGCTTTAGAAGGCTTCTATAAGCACACAAGATTGATTATTTGATGTTACAATTTGATTTTTTATAGTTTTGTTTCTATGAATTAAAGTAGCATCGATTATTCAGTTATATGACATGCTCTTTACATTTTTATTTACCAAACATACATGATCTAATCCATTGTTTTGAAAGTATTGAGTTGAAATTGTGCAGGTCATCTCATTGAAGTGAGTAGGAGTTTGAGCTCAGGTGCATCCTCTCCTCTCGAAGCCAAGGAAGCTTCCAAATTTTCAATATCCAAAAGAATCCAAACCCCATCAAAGTACCACAGGTTTGAGTGTTTCTTTCATATTATTCATCTCTCAAATTCTTATAAAATCTTTATTTTCTTGGGATTATGGCACATTTTGGCTAAAGTGAACATTCATTCACTTAGCCTTTGTCCCGGTTGGCTGCTCTATTTACTTTTTGCAGTCTTTCCTTCCTTTTGTTCGCTGTCCACTTGTCCACATTTTCACCCTTTTGGACAGCCCTCTTTTGCTTCTTTGTTTCCACTTTTTGCAGCCCCTTTCCATCCTCTTATTGGGCCATCTTTTGGGTTGTACTTTTAGTCTTTTTTACCCTCATTTGCAGCCCTCTTTCTTTGATTTGCAGCCCTATTTCTCCCTTAGTTTCCAGCCTTCTTTGACTTGTCTTTTGTCCTCTTTTCACTCCCTTTCCCCTTCTCTTGCCTTGCCTTTCTCTTTCCTCTTCTCTCCCTTCTTTTCAGTAAGTTTGGGTAGTTGTTTTTATCTAATTTGTAGATTTATTTTCAAGTTATTTTTTATCAACTAATCCTATAACAAGTGTATGTCTAGAGCTCTTAGTTTCAGGCAGGTGAAGGAGAGCCCAAAGGCCACAAGCAAGCAGGGAGTGCAAAAGAACAAAAAGACTCTCTCCCTCTTCTCTCAATCCCCTTCTTTACCTGTTCTTCCAAGAAATAAATAACACATCAACATTGTAAAAAACTAATAAAAAGGGCTACTGGGAGCAAGTCTCCTTTCTTTTATACTTCCCCTACTTGGGGGAAGGGTGTTGTGTCATTTTTCATGATTTGTTAGTGTCATTTCCTTTAAGCAATTAGTTTAGTTCTTTGCTTAGTCTTACTTTCCATTTTTTGCTAATTGTTAGTTATTCCTTAGCATAAACACTAATTGCTAGATTTATTATTGCATTTTGGTATCTTGTTATATGATTGTCAAATCATAAAAAGAACCAAAATCTTTTGAATCTCACCGTAAGGTGGATCAAGAGTGCTCTCTGTCGGAGAGCTTAATCAACCACTTTCATCTCAATTGTTGTGCTTGTTTAATCAATTAATTATTTAAGACTCTTGAACTTGCAAAAACATAAGTCAAGAGCACTCTCTATCGGAGAGCATCCTAGGTTTGCACAATCCCTGCATTAGCTGCATATAGATTAGCTAAGTCTCTTGAACCACTATCATAAGACGGGGCCAAGAGCGCTCTCTATCGGAGAGTCCAATTAATTATTTTTATAAAATCTTCAACACATATCCCCCTTTAATTAATTAACCCCCTTCCCTCCTTGCCGGAGTATGCTCTGATTGATCCTAGATCGGAATACCCAGAAGTGGCCTTGGATCTTTAAACCCTACAAGAGTAATTTAATAACCCTTAAACACCCTTAACTAACGCACCAATGTTGTAGGGATCATTCCAAAGTACTTCCTATTAGAGGCGTCGGAACCTCCTGCTGTCTTAGATTCCCAGCTAGCTTTCGAAATATTTCTGCTGTTGGTGTACAATCGGCAGACAACAATAACAAAGAGAAAAAACACCCTGGGCTGATCGGATTGACAAATAAAGTCTAAGAGACCAAGTCTTTTACAAACACTATCATGCTAGAACATTTTATCACAACTCTCCTATGGGGTATGAGCATGTGATATAGTACAACAAACACTTTCGAGAAGCACTTCCGAAGGTCTTTTGAAGTCCGAACAAATTATCTTTGTCTCGTTCACGAGCCTCACTTGATAAAAAACCACTAAGTACAACTTAGGTGGTAACATTCCGCAGCAAGCTTGATTAAGGTTTTATTGGGGCACTATAAAATTAATTTTTATCGATGTTGTTGAATCTCATCTTTTGGTGCTACAAATATCTATAACGGTGCTCCCAAATCAGTCACGAAATTATTGGTAAGACAACTCAATGTCAAACCATATATTTCAAAGATTAAAGGGTTTCCTTTCAATTATGAAGGGTGGTGTTTATATGTTAAGGGCCGGACTCATGGGAGCATAAGGATTGGGAATGCTGAGGATAAACTTCTTTGGATGTATGATAATCAGATGTGTATGGTGACTACTAAAAAAGCTTATGATCTTATTGTCTCTAATCATAGGACTATCATGGATAATGATATTATTTTGAAGATTTTGCACTTTAATATTCCCCACAAGCTGAAGTGTTTTATCTGGCTCACCTGTAATAAGAAAATCAACACTTGGGATACTCCATGCAAGAAAGGTTGGCACGGTCCCAATAGGTGTTGTTTATGCAATGGGGAAGCTAAATCTGTGGATCATCTTTTTGTAGGCTGCCTATTTGTCAAAGAGATAATTTGGGGACTCAATAGTCTGTATGATGTGAACTTACTTTGGAATGTTCCTACCCTTATGGAAAATCTCACCTACTGGGTTTCTAAGGCAGGATCCTTACAGTACTTGCCTCTATTTCTTATCTGGAATATATGGAAGGCTAGGAACCGCAAGTTATTTGATGATCTGTCTCCTATTATGGCTGGCCTATTACATATCATGTATGATGAGGTAAATACTTATAAACCACCTTAGAAACCTAGGAATAAAATCCAGAACATAGGGAAGCCTCCTACCCCTATTTTTCCTATGGTTTTCTTTGATGGAGCTGCAACAAAACACATTGGTGGAGCAGGTATATGTATTTGGTTAAATGATCACCATCAGTTTGCTTTTAAACTTGGATGTGGGTGCAGCACTAATACAAGAGCAGAACTTTTAGCACTCTGGGCATCATTACGGGTTGGCAAGGATATGGGGTCGCCTTACCTACATATCTTTGGTGACTCCTCTGTGATTATAAATTGAGCAAAAGGGGAATCCACCCTTGATATGGTGAACCTTGAGGCTTGGTGCTACAACACCAGACTTCTCATGTCCTCATTCACCTGGGTGGATTTAAGTCATGTCTATAGGGAACATAACAAGAGGGCAGATATCTTATCCAAGGAGGGATTGTTTTTGGCTCCTGGTCATCTCTTACAGAATCTTATGATGATGAGATTATTGGGGAAGACTCTTTTTAACTTTTTTAGAATATGTTCATTATATTTCAGTTTATTATCTCATGGATTCTTTAAGCTATCTCTGGTATTGCTGATCAGCTGTTACAAGATATTTGAGAGTCACACACCTGCTTGGATAAGATATCTGGGCTCTTGTTATTTTCTCTATGGACATATTTGACTGATATTATGCATTGCTCACTTATGAGAGGACTCTTATGTATTGATACCCAGGTGCTTGGTGTATTTCTAATCACACATCTTGGGTATTGTTCATTCTATTTTGTACTGTTATGTATTGTTTATTTCTGATCTGTTTTGACCCATTTGGGGGTTGAATAGCGGACTGAAAATGTAAAAGTTACCTTTGATTCAATAGATTATCAAGGAACCGTTTTTTTCAACTGAAAAAAAAGAAAAGTGAAGAATTTGATCAATGGGTCATCATTTGTTTGTTTGGCGCATTATGATATCATCTGATTTTTCAGCGATATCCATATATGTATATTTCCCACAGTTGGTAATGATTATCCTATAAAATCAAAAGAGAGACAAAACCTAAGATATGTATCTCTTCTCTCAAACTAACTCTACTATGTTGGAGGATATTTCTTAAGTAGTAATTTGTTTTGTTTGTGTGTAATATGTTAAAGATGAAGATATGTCTAACACAAAGGTGGTCAATTGGTCACTTATGACCCACAAGGAGCAGGGCTCTCGAAATCTTAATAAGAGTAACAGTTTGCGATTAAGTTCAAAGAGTCTGGTTGGTTTCACTTCTTTGGAAAGTTGCAAAAACATCACTCAGGGATCGCTCAGGAATTTGATAGAAGCTGAAGTTTAGATGGAAACCGGGTTATAGTAGGTGATTCAAACCTTCCAAGTCACAGAGGCCACAATTGCAACTTCATGAGATTTACCCATGGATGGTGGACGCTGGTTCAAACATTAAAACATTTAAAGTGCATATTGTAATCATTTTTTCAAGAAGGAGTTCCAAAATCCCAATTGGTGAAAGGGGATCCTGTGAACCTGGTTAAAACAAGAATACAATCAACTATTGAAGCAGGTTCAGATATATTTCACCGGGGAAGGTAGACATGCCACAATTTACTTACATCAAATGCGATTTATACTTCATTTAATGGAATCTCCAGGAAGAATCTGCCATTTTATTTACTAAAAATCCTTTCCAAAATGTCTGCTAAAGTTGGGGTTCATCCTCATATCACCCAACATAGCATTCTTCATCGAGATTTCATTAGATTACTAATTATGGAAGAGTTAAGTAAGTTTCAGAGGGATTGGAACCATTTCTTGTTGTTTTCTTATTTTGAAATCAAAGAATCTAAGTCTTACGAGACTCAGACAAATAATTTTCTTGAAAAACCTAAGACCGCTAAAACAGCTGCAGGCAATAAAAAGAGTGACTCTACTATACAAAAGGGAACTGAAGCAGCTAGCAAAGATTTAATAAAGGGAAGTCTTAAACAGAAGAAGGAAGTACTTCAAGGAAGAAGATACAATTCTCTCCTAAGCAGAACAAACCGATCCCAATTCCAAATAGGCTAGTAATGGAAAAAAGAAGAGGAAGTTTAAAATTCCTGAATCGGTAGTAAATGATCCTGGTCTGTAATCTCATTCTAAGAAATTCAAATCAAAGATGGAAGACCCCTCAGGTTGTCACTTTGATGAAAAGGATAAGAAGAAGATTCAAAACGACAAGCAAAAATACCAGCAGGTTTAACTGAGAAAAACTCATAGAAGACCCACAAATAAATTCATGTTGATTTCAAAATCCATTATTTATCCTTCTTTGAAGAAAAGAACTATTATTGACCTTGGAAATACTATACAGGAAACACAAGAAAGGCCCAAGAGGCAAAATCCCTTAAACAATCTCCAAAACCCTTGAAACTAGAAGTTATCCTAGGTTGACAAAAGAGGATGTAATAATTGAACCTGGAAAACCTGGAGTTGTTAAGAAAACAAGAAAGCAAGTATTCACCAGTTCAACTTTTGAAGAAGAGTCTGATTACTCAATGGAACAGGACTATAAATTTGTTGAGTTTCTAACTAGTATGGAAAAGACTATTAATGCAATTCTTGATTTGCCTAAGACTGGTCCATTCGCACATGCTTCTTCTGATGAAGAGCAAGAAGAAAACAATATTGATCCAAATCTAACTTTCCAAAGCGAGCCAGAGTCTGAAGCAAAGGATTCAATTGAGAAAACTGAGTTTCCTGAAACTGACATTACACAACAATCAAAGGTAAAGTAGCATAAGACCATAAAGGTGCTTAAGGAAGAACTTAAGGAATCTAAAGGTTTAATTGAGAAACCACGACAGGAAAATGTGCAGTTGCAGAAGGAAAGAAAGAGGACCAATAGGAGGATGACTAAACTTATTATCAAGCATAACAGACTTTGCAAGCTTTCTCAAAAGCTTAGAAGGGACAATAGAGAATTATTTAAACATAGAAAGTATTGGAAGGACCAATGCCTCCAAGACAGACAAAAAATCAAACAAGTTATAATAGACTGGGCATTTTGGTAGAATTGGGGACTCGGGTTTTACAGGACACACTACAGACTCCAGCAACTAAAGGACAGTCAACATCCACAAACTCTTTTTGTCAGGCTACAATTTTGGGAATCAAGTCATCTTTTGTTGTTGTTGGCAAGATTTTGGAGAAGGTCGAGTTTGGATGCAAAATCCATCGTTGCTGCAAAATATAGAAATTCTGCACTGTTGGTCTTCTAAAAATCACAAGTTCTCTACAAGTTAGATTTTACTAACATACTACTGAGTAACATACTCATCAAGTATGCCAATTACTATGTATTTTGGCGTATTCGCCTACGAGTCCCAGCTCACCTCAACTACAATACACGCTCTTTTACTGAAGCGGCAGATCCCTATCTTGGGTATGGCATAACATTAAACTTTCTTTATCAAGTATTACTTTGGTTATCTATTTTGCCATATTCATGGGCAATTCTCATATGACCTGAACTCATGAAACCATGCTAGATTTATAAAATTTACATACATTGAAAACATATATGATGGTTACTATTATGATTATTACTCTACTACGCACGGTTAAAAGGGAGCCATATGTTTGATAAATGTAGGGATCGCCACAAAAATGTTATTCAAACTGACGAGGAGAATGCTATAATCTAGAAGATATAGGATTATGAATTATCCTATATCCTGCGATTCTGATCGTCGTGTTAACAAAAGATTGTTACTGTCGACAAACATGCAAAATGAAAACTACTTTTCCCATAGGTTTTATTTTGCGGGCATTTGTTCTTTTCTTCACAGATTAGAGATAAGCATAACTCATTATGAGGATGTGCACAAATAATAAGAAAACAAACGAAGAAATGTGAAAACTGCAACATTTTTCTTAATACAGATTCATCTTCTTTGAAGAAAGAAAATTTCCATTGCAATCGGTAACTGAAAAAGGATTATAAGTTTTCAAATGCAATTAGGCCGCACATTGTACGGATCTTGACAATCCTATACTCTGAGGAAATTAAGAATCTCCTGTTTTCAGAAACGAAACCTCTAATAAACAATAGCAAGCTATACAAGGAGTATAACCCTTTATGAATTTCACAGTTACAATACTCCTAGGGACCAATACAAATTGTTAATGTACCAGCTCACCATACAAAGAATTGGTCTCAGAGTATTAAGAATCTCCTGTTTTCGGAAACGAAACGTCTAACAAACAATAGCAGGCTATACAAGGAGTATAACCCCTTATGAATTTCACAGTTACAATACTCCTAGGGACCGATACTAATTGTTAATGTACCAGCTCACCATACAAAGAATTGGTCTCAATATTGTATTCTTCATAAGATAAACCCTTCCCTTATTTTTAAGACATTTTGGGAAGATCGGTTTCTCCCGTTCTGAGTTTCTTCTTCATATGCTGGTGAATGACATATTCCACAAGATCTAAACCGAACAACGATTGTAGATCAGAATTAGAAGGAAAGTAAAATCCTTGGAGAGGACTTGCTGGTAGCTTTCTCTTTGCCGGAATCCATTTGGGTTTGCGAGGTGCGGGAGGACAACAGAGCACCGGAGGAATCTTGTGCTCCTCTGACTTGGGTGTCTGGCATTCTTCTTCCTCTTCTGCATTATCTACCAAAGAATCCACGCATTTTCTTAATGGATCAGAATCAGTAGCGTTAATTGTCGACTTCAGAAGGCTATCATCCGCTGCCATAGTCGCTAAAGCAGGCGTACTTTCTGTGAATGAATCATCCTCTGGACTTGTGGAAACCCACAGTGTAGATGGTCTATTAGCTGGAGCCATGATATCATTAACGGGAACTTCCTTCTCCTTCTATTGAATCCAGCAGCAACCTAAAAATTCTGAGCACAGCAGTTCTGTATTCGTGATCAGAGAGGTGATAAAGATCTCTTTCTTCACTTCCTATCAAATCTACTCAGAGGAGGAGGTTAGAGAACACGCAGCTTCAGCCAAATGCGAAGAGACTTTACAATAACTGGCCTTGGAAATGTGTTGTGCTGCTTTAATGGTGAATTAGGAAGTCAATGGAAGTGGTCAAAGCTCGAAACTTTTGTACACGTTTATTACGTCAAGAGGGCCTCAAGTTTTGGTGACAAACGACCAATTTCATCCGGAAACAAACTTCTATCTAGCTGTCAAGATCTTGTAACAAACTTATGTGCAGCCAAACTTCTCTCTAGCTGTCAAGATCTGGCAACAAACTTATGTGCAGTTGTCAAGATCATTTACGCGGTTAAATATAGTTAAATTTAACCATGATTTATATAAAACCGCGATTGCGCTTTCATTCTTTCCGGATTTCAATTTGATTGTCAAAATACCAGTTGTTAGAAATTTGAATCCAATAGGAATTGAAATAAATTGTAGTCAAAATCATTTATAGTGTCTAACATAATTATATTGGGTTATAATTTATAGAAAACCGGGATTTCGTATTTCAGATATGTTATATTTTATTCTAATTTATAGAAAACAGTGATTTCGTATTTCAGAGTCAAAATATTAGGATTTCAATAAAGTTAAAAGGTTTTCAATTTGATAGTGAAAATAAGTTAATAACCCTATGCTAGACCAATTAATTAATTAATTAGTTTAATTAACTAAAAATGGTCAAGAGTTCGCTTGCTGACTACCTAGCCAAAGCAAGAGTCACCCGTAACCTTCCCCTTCTGGAAGGATAGCTAGATGGTTTCAGGGACAAAAATATGGCTCTCAAATGCAGGCAAATCGCCATTCAGGATTTCTTCGACTCGGATGCGGGTGCCAGCTTTTCTGACCGACAGTGCATCATGGCACCATGCACACTGGTTGCATTAACACTCCTCTGCAACCCTTTAGCTATGTTGCATGGGTGGGTGAAGTTGTCTCGTTCCAGGCTGGTGATGCTTGAACCTGTTCCATCAGCGTTCAACCCAGTTTTAATGGTGTTTAGTCTGCGGCGCGTGGGTCTTCTTCAGGTACAGAGAGCATGCGATAAGAAGGTGGCCATGGAAGGTGGTAGCACTATCCATTTGCACCTTGTTGTGTATGTTTTCTCCCGGTTCTCTGTCCACATTGTCGCCTCTACTCTATGCGGTTAGTTCATTCTACAACACATTATGTTGTTGCTGGTTGTGCAGCTTCACCACAACCACCAAGCTCTAGTCCCTGCGATGTCCTAGCAAAGTGGGACCCATCATAGGGGGAGTAGTGGCTATGACAAGTCGCAACGGGGTCTGAGTGTTATGCCAGAGGAGGGTTATGTAGCTAGAATTTCAATGACGGTCCGCGGTTTAATTGATGACTGGGAAGGTCGTCTGGTTAACGAGCAACTCGCTACTTGGAGGGGCGGGGGAAAATAAATCATTATTGGTTGATTAAAAATATGATGGGGGTTCTTATGGAGGATATGATGGGAAGTTGAAGCTCAACTCGAAACATTGTTTCTTTTGTTAGTGATATATGTTATTTGTGGGTTGTTACATATACTTTTGGAATGTTGCTAGCTATTTGTTTGATCATCATGCTCACGGACGAAGAATAACCTTGTTGATATTTGTTGTTTTGGCATCCCTTTTGGTTTGATGATTTATTTCTTTAGCATCATTTCTTTAATTGAAGATGAAATATTTCAGAAAATTGAATTTTCAATCTAAGCCTTTTGGCCTTTGATTTGTAGAAATGGGATCATTTTGAATACCATACATCTGATTAGACTTGCTTGCCTTCCATGTTTCCATCACAATATGCTTCCTGAGACATGTATTAATGTAAGAATGGATAAAAACCCCAAGATAGTACTCTAGACCTCATGAGTTTTGGTGATTTCACAGGGGTTATAATGATTCAAATGTGGGCTTGAATACTAGCTTCCCTTTCCATCGTCTTTCAACAGTTAAATAATCTCATTATCATCGAAATTTACCATTTTCTCTTTCCCATAAGAAATTCCTGACATACAAATATTTTGAGTTTAATCAGATGCCTATACTTCCAAGCACCAAAGATTGAGGCAGAATAAAAACAAACAAACCAAGGCTACAAAATAAGGTGAAACAAACAGGAAAATAAACAAACTGGAAAACAAAATCAATAAAAGAAACTTTATTTATGTACAAAGGGTTTCTAGATCCTAGGTAAAGTAATGTTTGAGACAAAGTCCATCGACATGAATACCTTATTCCCATCCTTGTAAATCTTGCAATTTGTAAGTTGCATGGCCTAACTTTTCAGTGATTATATAAGGGCCAATCCATAAATGTTGGAACTTTGAGTGTTTTCCCTTTTTTGCATGCGGATTATCCCATTTCATAACTAGGTCTCCTACATCAAAGTTTCTTGTACCATATTTTCTTTTGTCGAACCATCGTTTGATGATAACTTGATGTTGATTGAAATTATCTTTGTCCTTTTGCCATAATTCCTCCATTTTTAACAAAGTGTCAATTTGTGCTTGTAAAACTTCGCTATTGGAACCGCTTGACGCTTGAGCCAATTGCGAGGATGGGAGCAGAATGTTTGGGGGAAAAATAGCTTATTTTCCATATACAAGAGTATAGGGAGAGAATCCTAAGAAATTCTTTGGATTTACCTTTCTTCCTATAGTGCATTCGGAAGGGCTGAGTGCCAATTTCTCTGATTTTCAATAACTTTTCTTTAGAATTCGGATAAGATTCTTATTTAATGATTCTGCTAAACCATTTGCCTGAGGATAATAATTTGCTGAGTAATGTAACTTAATTTCATTTTCATAAGAAAACTTATTTATTTTAACAGATGAGAAATAATACACATTATAAAAAACAAGGGAAATTGGAACTCCAAACCTGGTCATAATATTCTCTTGCAGGAAGTTGATGACCTCATCCTCATTTACTTTGTGCAATGGAATTGCTTCCACCCATAAGGTGAAATAATCTGTTGTTGTAAGGATATACTGATGTTGTAATGAATAATTTGGATTTATTTCGCCAATAACATCTATGCCCCATTGTTCGAATGGCTCTGAAATAGTAACAGGTTGTAGAGGTTTCGCTGCTTTTGACAGTTTGCCACCACTTCTCTCACATACATCACATTTTCTTGCATAGGCATGGGAATATTTAAATAAAGTTGGCTAGTAATATCCATCTATGAGTATCTTATGAGTTGTGTTATCCCCCGAATAATGTCCTCCTGTAGGTCCGTCATGCAATTCTTTGACTATTTTAGAGGTATCTTCCCTCTCCAGACATCTGAGGAAAACTCCATCATAATTTTTTCTAAAAATCACTCTATCCATTAGTTGACAGGAGGATGGCTTCAAAGGAAGTTCCCTTCTGTGCTTGGGGTTCCAATGCTCTGGTAGATATCCTTGTTGAAGATAGTACACCAGATATCTGTACCAAGAATCGGGACCAGTAAATATAGGACACATATCAATCAAGTTCACTTCAGCTTCATTCTCCCACCTAGAATCTTTATCAGTGTGATTTTATGCGATCAAATTGCACAACCCTTGAAATTTGATGATGGTAGCTGGTTATAATTCCAGATACTCTTGTAGGGTATTCACCCAATTCCCTCTTCACCCACCAAATTAGTTCTGCACAAAAACAAACCTAACAGTTGGGTGAGGAACTGCAACTTTTGTTCTATTTTTTAAAATATAGGGTCTAAATTGTTTTACTGCCTTGAAAACTGCATATGCGTGTTTTTCCATGGCTAGGTAATTCAATTCAACCCCTTGTAATCTAGTGCTCATGAATGATATTGGGTATTTGTCTCCTAGTTCTCTTTTCTATGTGAGCATTGCTGCGAGAGAGTTGTGTGAAGCAAAGGTATACAAAATAAAGTCCTTTTCAAAGTCTAGAATCCTCAATGAAGGTTCCTGAGCTATTGTTTTTTTGATATCTTTAAATACAACTTTCTCAATGTCACTCCACTTGAACTGTACACTTTCCTTCACCATTTGCTGTAGTGGTTTCACAATTTGAGCAAAATCAAGGACAAACCTTTGAACAAAATTTATCATGCCCATAAATGATTGCATAGATTTCCTATTATGGTGCATGGGAATCTGAGTTATAGCCTCAACTCTCTCTTAATATATTGAGATTCCCTTCTTTGAGATGATGTGTCCCAACAATTTTTCTTCAAGAACTGTAAATATGCTCTTCTTTGGGTTCAAAGATATGCTATATTTTCTACAGCGATAAAAATCTATTTCAAGTGAAAAACATGGTCTTCTGTTCTCTTGGAAAAACTATTACATCATCTAAGTACACTACTACACAATGACCACTTAAACTTCTGAATGAAATGTCCATGGCCCTCTTGAATGTGGCTTCGACGTTCATGAGGCCAAAAGTAATTCTTCTATAAGTGAACGTTCCCCATTTTGCATGAAATGTTGTCTTTAATTGGTCTTGTTCAACCACTAATACTTGATTATACCCTAAAAATCCATCTAATAGGGAGACCATTTCTGAACCTGAAACCATTTGTAAAATATGTTCCATTGGTGGAACCGAAAATATGCTTTGTTTAAGTTCCTGAAGTCAACATACAACCTTATCTCTCTTGACTTTTTTCTCACCAGGACTAGATTGGCCACCCATTCAAAATGTCAAACCTTGAAGATGATCTTCGCATCCAGTAACTTCTTTACTTTGTTATGGATCAACGATTCTAACTTTAGGTGCACCTTTATAAGTTGTTTTTGAAATGCCATTTTCCCCCTTTTTTATGGGAATCACGTCCTGGATGATGCAAGTATCATAAGTCTTCAAATTTCATACATATAGGAGAAGATGTCCTTATATTGTTGAAATAACTAGATGAACTTACATTTTTCTCTAGGAAAGCAATATTTTCCCAAATTGACATATTTGGTTTCAACTTCTGATCCCACATTGACCAGATCATGCTACATTGATGAACTGTTCATATTCACATTGTTTGTTTTCTGGAATTTACTCTGCAAATCAAACATCCCTTCGAGGGTTCTTACTGCCTTAGGCATGCAATTTCCCTCAAATGCACCTTCATTTTGTAAACCTGACAAATGTTCTTCTTCATCAATTATTGATTCTTTAAAGGATTCTTCATTCGTAAAAAAGTTGTCGATATTCTCATTGTCATCAAATACCCTTAGGTTTGTAACATTGCTAGGTAATGATGGTATGAAAATCAATCCAATAAAAAACTTGTTATTAGGTTGTACTAATCTAGATGTAGAAATAGCTAATAAATCAGTTGCAACATTTTGCAATCTAGGTACTGCATTTATATTGAAAGCATTGAAGTGCATAATCAAATTCCATAACTCATACTGGTACCCTTTCAGATGTGGAGACAAACAATGGATGGGTTTCTTACTTTTGTAACAACTTTCTCATAATCACCAAAAACTTTCAAGTTTTTTACTTCTAACCCAATGGATTTCTTCAAGCCTAGAACTAGAGCTTCATACTCAACAGTATTATATTCATACATTTGAAACCTAGTCTACAAGAGAGAAAGTGTTTATTCTTATCTGGATAAACCAGGATGCAACCTGCCCCTGATCCCTCTTGGGTTTTAAAACCATCAAAATACATAAACCAAAATCTATCCTCTAACTCTACTTGGTTAGTATAATCTCATATGTTACTCACTAAGTTTACTATATTACAATCAATATCATCAGCCCATGAGAATTGAAGGAGATCGAACTACCTGCCTAATTCTTGACTGACTTGTTTGGTGTGATAATTTCCTAGTTCAAGCTCCAAAAAATAATTCCCCAAAACTGAAGACGAGAAGTTCAGAGGTTCATTCTTCCCCTCTAATTGAGTTACATTATGTTTCATGTATGGCTCCCTTAGTATCTTAAACTAGTTTTGACTCTTGTTGTGTGGCATTCGCATGTGAGACCAGTCAGTTGCAAAGTAACCATTTAGTTTCGTTGACCAGTCCCTACTTAATATTAATCCATATGCTTCTGGTAGATCAACCACCATTATATCTATGAATTGACAAACTCTAGGGTTTGTAGATAATTGAATGAAAGCATTCATTTCCCCTATGACT
>LPNX010216309.1:62590-89678 GCA_001517045.1 Pseudotsuga menziesii | reverse complement strand
TGTACCTTCTTATTTATTTATCACTGTCTTCATTGGTGTGTTAACTATTGGGATTGCCTCTTTTATATTTACCAGATTAGGCTTAGGTGTTGTTTGGGTAGTATTGAGAATTGTCTTCATGTTTTCTTTAAGCTTCTTTATTTTTGGTAGTATTAAACTCTCATCCACTATTAACCCTTTACTTCTAGTCATGGCATTAATTGATGACACTTGAATTGCCTCAGTAGGTTCATCTTCACTAAGCCCCAAAGTAGGTTCCCAATCCCATAATACCATAGTGGTTTCTTTGTTTTTTGCTCTGGCTCATTAGTTTGGGAATGCTCTTATTCAAGACCTGCCAGCTAGGTATCTAACGATTGATTCATAACTAGAGTCATTGATTAACCCACTGTGGACAACGTTTTTTAGAATGAGGTTCTCGGTGAAAAGTACAAAGTGATCCATGCCTACCTCATTAAAATTTAAAACAGTAGAATTATGCAAAGGTGGTTGGGGTTTTCCACTTTCTTCCTTTTTTTGTAATAAGGGTTGAAAGGATTTCTATAATAACTATCTCCTTTATCCTTTTCCATGTCAACTATTTTGTTTGACAATTTCTACACAATTTTCACCACATTTTCTAGCTCATTAGAGGGTTCCTCTTTGGGCTTAGTTAACAAAAAATGAATTTTTCTCGTGGTATGTTACAAATTAGGTTCTAGAGAATGCTTTTCTATCCTGTCCAGGTCTTTGTCTACTTTCTTGGATTATTCATAGCTTTCTACCAATGTAACTTTAACAGCCCTTTTTACAAACATTGATATTGATGGATCAAATGTTGTAGTATAATATTCTATTAGAGATTCATCAGTTGGTTTCGTTGTAGCACTGAAAATATTCAATAGAGTGGTGAATATTTAATTAAAGTCTCATACCTTTTCTTTCTTTTCCATCCTCATAGATAGTAATTCTTTCATGAGAATGGCTAGAGTTTTCTGGTTGATAAATTTACCTAAGAATGCCTCAGCAAAACCATCCCAATATACTATTGAAATAACTTGCAAAGTAAATTACCATGAAGATGATTTAGGTTCAAAGGTTTATGGAAAAAATATGCAAGCAACATATTCATGGTCAACATTTAAAATAATCAAATCCAGATAAAAACCTTTTAAGTGATCTTCAGCAGAAACACCCTTTCCAGGATCAAATTTTGGTAATACCTTTTCTGGGTGCTTAGGTAAATCATGCAATGGAGAAACCAGATTGAGTGGTGTTCTTGCTCTCCATGTGGGTTGATTAATAGAAACCATGATTTGAGGTGGTGGCTGTGGTGGAGATTGGTTGAACACAGAAGTTGCAGGGGATTTTGGATCTAATTGATCAAGAGGATGAACAATTTATTGGATGGATAGATCTACCAGTTCTTCCAAATTCTCCACAAGAATTGAATCCTTAGTGTATGAGGCTACTTTCTTGGAAGCTTTCCTTCTAGATAACGTGGGAATAACTTTTAACCCCCCCCAAGTTTCTTTATTTATGATCTAGTATGTCTCCTAAACTGATCTACTTCCTCAAATGGGACAACATACAAACGTTCTGATTCTTCTTCTCCATAACCCATCTGTTCTTGTTCTTGTTCTTTAAATTCAGGAAAAATATATTCAAGGAAAGTATTTTTTGATATTGTTCCAACGTAATATTCCTTGAAAAATGGATTTTCTCTACCATCCATGCACTGGCTTCCCTACTTCTAGCGCCAAATCTGTTGATGCTTGGAAAAATATCAGGTACCAAATAGTAGGGATTCTCCTTGGTAAACAATCCCAATCAAATCGTCTACCGTTTGGTGAGGGGAATCCATCTAGTTCACAGTTTTGGCTACCGTAGATTAAATTATTAAAATATTTTACTAGTTACGGCCCAGTCCACCATTTATATGATTTTTTTTAAAGAATGAAATGCAGATGCCTAAGCTAAATGCATGCCTAATCTAAACCTAAAACTAAACTATTCTATCCAGGCCTTGGAGAAAATTGAGAGTTCAGAGTAATATACTGTACATGCTAAAAAAGGTGTAACAGATAGCCATACCAACAAAATAATCACATTCACAACATAAATAATACCAGATGTATCTCTAATATAATTCAACCATTTATTACCCTACCAAAAAAGACATTTATACAGAAAGCAGACATTCATGACCTAAGAAATAGTTCTAGGAAGTTAGAACAATCTCACTGTAAGATGTGCATAAGCAAGAATAAATAGTTCTACAGTATGCAGTCCACACATTCTAACTAAATATATGTTCAAGCCCTTTCTTCTGGCAAAACAATCCTTCTTATTAGCAAAGAGGTAGCTCTTTTACACAATAGTCCAACATTCCTTTACTAGCCAAAAGTCCTTCTATGGTGCTATGCACCTCTATTTATACTATCTCTATCCGTCATCCAGGAGATTCCCAAGATTCTTATTCTCCCACATGGCTAGATACAAATGGTTTCATAAAACAAACAAATAAAAAATTATACAGGCCTTTCCTAGCTTGAAAAAACATGCGGCCAAAGGTCCATACAACGCTCAATGAAGAGTGGATTCCGAATCTATTGTAAACCCATTTTCATTAAGGATTTCTCTCCCATGTCCCACAATTAACTCCCTTTCTAGTTCACTGGTGAGATGGTTGAAGGACCGTCAAATCTAAATCGATGGTGGACTTCAATTGTCAAAGGGAAGATTTCATAAAGTATCACGCCCCTCAAAACTTTCTTCAACCACACTAATTCGCTTAGCGAAATGGCTCACATCCACTGATCTAACCATATCTTCATCTGAACCATTGAAAGATGCAGCCTTTAGCTGATTTCACAACCCTGAAATATTCCATCTTTCGTGCACATTCAATCCATGAAATCAACCTCAATCATTGATCTAGATCAAACCTTCATCTCAGCCATTGGAAAATGTAACCCTTTAACCAATTTCTCCGATTTCAAAGGTTCATTTCCACGATCATGTGGAATCACTGGAGTTCACCGCCACCGTGGATCTGATTCCACCTTTGATCTTGGCCATTGAAAAGTGTAGGTCCTACCACATTCTGTCAATCTAAAAAATTTATTCCTCCTTGCATGTTAAAAAAACAGAAATCTTCAGGCTCATAGATCTTGATCTTCCATGAATCTAATCCATCGAAATATGCAACCTTTACTTGGTTTCACAATCGCCCATCCTAACTTGGTGAACCATAATATTTTCAAATATAAAGAAAACATCATGAGAGGTATGTTTGTTCTGGAAACAACAATAATTTTCCAATGATACTGCAACTAATCTCCATAATTTTCAATTGTAAATTTAATGATATGTGTCAATTATTAAACAGAACAAAACATGATGACTAATACCCTATTAAGGAAGCAATTTCTACGTAGTTTAAGTTTCGGGAGGATATTTCTCAGTTTCCCCAATGGTTCCAATTCACAAACAAAAAAAGAGATTGAATGACGCAGATCATCTCAAGGATGGATTGGGTTTGATTTGATCCATTGGGTCATGCGTCAATGACAACTTTTTCCACTTCTGCCCTTCTGATTCTATCTTTTGTTGCGGGGTCTTTCTAGACCATTGATCTTATGTGGAAAAATATCTGAATGTCGATCTAGCGAAGAGCAGAACTCAGGAACTCTAAGTTTTTATAACCAAATATTCGTGTTTCCACCTTCCTCTTTCTGCTTCTGTTCTGAATCGTTGATCTTTGCGGAATCCTTCTTGGACCATAGATCTAAGATCAAGCTATGGGCTACGGAAATTGGAAAGCAGTATTTCAACTTTCTCGAGGTCAACTTCTATCTTTCTACTTCTGATTTTCTCTTTCCACTATTTCTTGATCATTGATCTTCTATGGAATCTTCCATGAACATCGTATCTTACACCAAAAAAAGTCGAAGTTGGGATTCTAAACTATTTCACGACCAGGGCCTTGATCATTTTCACTTTCGTTTTTCTACTTCCACTTTTCCTTGATCGTCGATCTTCATGGAAGCCTTATGGACCATTAAATCTTGAACTGTGGAAGGCGGAAGGAGGATTTGCAACATTTTTCACAAGCAAAACTTGTCTTTTTCGATTCCTCCCTTCCTCTCCCGTCATTTCTTGGTCATTGTATCTTTGCAGATTCATCCCTATCCATCAATCCCATGGATCGCATACTTCAGAAATTAGAATGTACGTTTTCAAGGTCGCACCTAACTAATTTTACCAAAATAACAGTTTAGGCTTAGAAAAAAAAAATTTGCTCCAGATTCTAGGAAAGACCGAGTATGTAGGGGGAGCTTATCTAAGTTGGGCCACAAGTATAAAAATAAAAAATGGGAGGAGGGGCCCTAAAATGTAAAAATTTTGGGGAAGCAATTGCAGCAACAACAATATGTTACCTCTCTATGAGGAGGAAGAATTTGTGATGTCGGCAAAGTAAAAGATAAAAGAATATTTGAATTTTATATGGAAAAGTTTATATCATGCTTGTTTTTAAAAACCAGTGGTTAGAACATTGATGGAAATGTGAATTGGTTATGATCGATTATACGATTTGGAAAATATGATAGAGATAAATCAAAATTTTGATTACTTGGAATTGTACTAAAGAATGATTCATATGTATAGTTCAAGAATGCATGTGTATGACTTATGATGGATTTTGGGACTGGGTGGTCCTTTTATAATGCACATACTGATGTATAGCTTGTTGTAGTCATTTACTCAACATACACACTTATTTGGTCAATTTTGGCCTATTTACCCACTATCCCAAGTTTAATTGACTTAATTGGCATCAAACGAACACACTATGACATCAGTATGAGCACACCCACGCCTTCCTTCAATCAAGGAGGCCAACTAATCCTTCTCCTTCAATTAGGGACACTAACAAGGGTTCCTCCTTCAATCAGGGAGGCTAACTGGGATTCCTCCTTCAATTAAGGAGAAATTCTGGGGTGAACTAAGTGTCATAAGTGCACCTAATTGCTAATTGATTTTTTTTCACCTAACAATCAGTTAAGCTGAGTTGTAAAGGCTCCTCCATCATTCTATTGTCTATTTTGGGCTGATTGGGATGAACTGGAGTGAATGAATGCGCCCCAACCACTTTTGATGACTAGTACGACTTCAGTTAACTCCATCGGAGATAATTGGAGATAGTGATGTGATACCACCTACTATTTGGCATCCAATGACATGTGTCTGAGTTACTTTCAGTTACACTCGGTCATCTATTGTACTTCGATTCAGTTAGGACTTAGTGTGACAGTCAATTATGGCTAGATTAGTGGTTAACTAAGTGTGTCTAGTGTTGTTGACATTCTATTAAGCTAGACCCATTTATGCAATTTGAATGACCTCTTAGAGAACTCAAATTGGCTTGGAATTCATGCATTCTGCATGACATTGTATTGTATCATTCATTCTTTTACTGATAATACAAAACTGCAAACTCCTATTGCAGTACCATTGCATCATTTCATGTGTAATTTGTCATTGAATCTCTTGTGAGTTTATACTTTGTCCCAATATTGCTGTGACATAATTAATATGGTATCAGGGCCACGATGGGATGAAGCTCTATTCTTCAAAAACATGATTTTTTTACGGATCTTGCATGCAGAATTGAGCAAAATCTCAAATTCTAGCACTGCACCAGAAGCAGAAGTTTTACCACTTAATACCACAAGTTAAGGAATTGTTGATCAAGATTGCTTGATCAATTATGATGGGTGTGATGAAAACCTAAAATGTGCATGATGTTCGACCTTACGGTGACTTTATTGTGTTGATTGCAGGTTTTTACAGGTTCTTTGCATTCGCTACAGTAGCTCCATGGCTCATTTTCTGGATCTTCTCACCTCTTTAAATTACCACCAATGGAAGGAGGATATGGGGATTCAAATCTGTTCAAGAGGGCTCTACTAGGTCAACATGAACACAGAATTAGAGCCTAACGCTGCTGCAGAGAAGATAAAATAATGGAATAAACTGGATGAGGCCTATGGATTCCTATGTTTGTCTATCTCCAAATATTTTATTTTCCACATCTAGGGATAGAATACTTCAAAGGAGATTTGTGATCATCTCTCTACCTTGTTTGATAAACAAGATGATCTTAGGATCTATAAGCTTAAGAATGAGTTGATCTCCCTCAATCCAAGTAGCTTCGAATCCATGCATGAATTTTTCACAAAATTCAAACATTTGGTGCTCTAGCTAAAGCAGTGCAAGGTGCCGGAGGAATATGACTAGCTCATCCTAGCTATCCTCTCCAAACTGGGTCCAAACTATTCAGTATTTGTTTCAACATTGCACATGGGGAAGCTAACAACCCCAAACTGGAAAATAGTTTCTCTTGATGCCTTCATCAAAACCATTACAAACGAGCATGAAAAGCTTGTTCAGATGGGGATCCTCAGATCCTCAAAATATCAAGCTTTGTTTGCTTCAGGGCCAAAAGATTCGAAGGGAAAAGAGAAGCAGAATAATTCAAAGGCCAAATTGGATGCTCCAAATCCTAAAGAAAAGAACCAAAAAGAAGAGCCTTTCGGCTTGAAGAAATATAAGAACAAAGGAAATTAAGGAAAGGAGAAAGTCAAGTATTCCTACTACGGGAAGGGCTTCAACCTTGAGCATGCCTGCATGAAGAAGAAGCTTGATGAGATGACTTCTCTCCTCGAGAGAAACAATATCAATCTCTCTAATAACGTTCGAAGGAGAGATAATCAAGATCGGGATACCAAGCAAGAAGGAGGTCATTCTCTCATGGAAAGCACCTCGAAGCCCACAACTATGCTCATGGACTCCAGAGATTCGAATCACATGATGGAAACCAAAGATTTTTTTTCCTCCCTGGACACCGACAAGAGAATTCCCATCCACGTGGGATATGATTCCACTATCATTTTGAAAGGACAAAATACAGTAAATCTTGAACATGGCACTTTTTTCAATGTTCTGTATGTACCCTCCTTGGCCTCCAACATCCTGAGTGTATATCAAATGAATCATACTGGAGTGCCCAAGAGAGTAACATTCATCCCCAATGATGTATAAATCAATGAGATTGCATCTAGGAAACTTGTTGCAAAAGGCCTTGCAAACCATCATGCAAAAGCCTATGATTTTTCCCATTTTATGGAGGATTCAAAGCCCACCGCTCTTCTGAATCATGGAAATGAGGTCAGTAGACTCTAGGATGAGAGATTTGGTCATTTAAATTTTAAATACTTGCGGAAACTTTAGAAAAATTCCATAGTTTAAGGCCTCTTGAAAATCATAACTACCAAAGGAATTTGCAAGGGTTTTGTTGTGGTAAAACACCCTGAGCATAAGTTTGATCAGGGTAAGGCTTGTCGAGCATAAAGTATCTTAGGGAAGTTACATAAGTTTGATCAGGGTAAGGCTTGTCGAGCATAAAGTATATTAGGGAAGTTGCATTATGATATCAGCATACCAATTCCCATAACATCCATGAATGGATCTCGGTATGTACCGACCTTCATAAATGATTTTTCTAGATACACCTGGGTGTTTTTCATTAAGAAAATATCTGAAGGTTTAGAGAAATTCATTGAATTGAAAGCACTGGTTGAGAATGCCTCTAGGAGAAAGATCAAATATATGAGATCTGATAATTGAGGGGAATATTTTGGTTCTAATTTGCTGAATATATTTTCTGACAGTGGGATCAATATCCAACATTCCGTTCCCTACACCCCTCAGCAAAATGGTGTAGCGGAAAGGAAAAAACTCTCTCTAAAGGAGATGACCACATGCAGGTTGGAAGCAAAAGGATTGGCTGAAAATTTGTGGGATGATGCCATGAATTTTTATGCACACATTCAAAACATATTACCTCACTCCTCTATGAAATTTAAGACACCTTTCAAAGCCTATTTTGGACACAAGTCGGATGTGTCGAATTTCAGGGTGTTTGGTTCCACTGCATGAGCCCGGATTCCATTTGACAAGAGGAAATATTTGCAACCGCAAAGTGTTGAATGTTTGTTTATTGGATATCTAGAAGAATCCAAAGGATTCAAACTGCTAAATATCAGAACAAAACAAATTTTCATCGAAATAAGTGTTCATTTTGATGAGCCTCTCCAAGAGGTAGAGCTAGTTGAAAAAAATTCTGCTAATTTTCTCTCCTGTCCTGTTGACAATTTGGGTGATAAAAGTAGGAGTGATGATTTTGAGTTTGCAGAAATGGAATATGATATCAGTGAGCAAGAAATATCAGATTCAGAATTAGATTCTGAAGTGAAAAGAATTTTCCCAACTTGGGCCAAGAAGACACTTTCTTCTGCCGGGGAAAACATTAGAAATCCTGCTGATCCAAGAAGAACTTGGTCTGGATTTCAAAGAGCAGGTATTGTGCTATCTTTCCATGATTATTTAATGTCCAAGACCTATTATTAAATGATTGGGCTGGATCATAAGTCTTACTACCATGCTTGGAAAGATCCGAGATACCAATCTGCCATGGATGAAGAGTTTGATTCTCTTGTGAAAAATGCTGCTTGGGAGCTAGTTTCCCTTCCACCTGGGAGGAAATTAGTTCAATACAAGTGGGTGTTTCCGAAAAAGGTTGCTGCTGATGGAAAAAAATGCAAGTATAAGGCAAGGATGGTTGCAAAAGGTTTCTCCTAGGTCCAAGGAGTGGACTATCATGAGACTTTTGCACCAGTGGCAAAGATGGACTCCATCTGCCTAGTTTTGGCCATTGTGGCATCCAAGCACTGGGAGGTGCATCATATGGATGTCAAGAGTGCATTTATACATGGATATATTCATGAAGAGATATACATGAAGAATCCCTAGGGATAAATTTCATATCCTACTTTGGTTTGCAAATGGCATAACTCATTATATGGGTTGAAACAGGGCCCACGATCATGGTATGCCAAGATGGATGCAGCCTTTCTGCTTTCACAAAACTTCCAAAAGTGTAAGTCTGATCTGAATGTGTATATACAGTAGTATGATGGTCATTTACTTATCATTTTTTAATATTTTGATGATCTCTTGATTACTGGTAGCACACTTTCTTCCATTTCATTCATTAAAATTTCCCTTCATGATGCATTTCAGATGAGCGATTTGGGCCTGTTGAAATAGTTTTGGGGGCTCGAAATTAAAAAAAAAATAATATGGGATAATGGTAATTTAATATAAAGAAATTTTAGACCTGTTAGTGAAGTTTAACATGGCTGAATGTAAGGCTTCTCCATTCCATTTCCTCTCAGGAATCATCCTTGAAGAGGGAAAAATATTTCCACCCATGGATTGCACTATCTACCACCAGCCGATTGGTAGCTTGCTTTACTTGACTCATTCACGGCCTGATATATGTTATGCTATTAATTTTGTATCAAGATACATGCAATAGCCTCATGACTTGCATTGGAAGGCAACCAAGAGTATCCTTCAGTACATTCAGGGCACAAGATCCTACGACATTCACTACGATGCAGATTCAGAGCTAGAGTTGGTTGGATATATAGATTGGGATTGGAAAGGGGATTCCATAGATAAAAAATACACTTTCAGGTATGTATTTATGTTTGGTGGTGGACCCAGTTTCTGGTCCATAAAAAAGTAGGCTGCCATTTCATTTTCTTCAATAGAGGCCGAGTATAGGGGAGCAATGAATGCTTGCATCCAAGATATTTGGTTGCAAGGCATTCTTTCATAGTTTGAGATTGGTAGTACTTTGTCCATAGTCATATTTTGTGAAAATAGAAGTACTATTAAGATCTCCATATATCCATTTACTAGGAAGAGGACCAAACATATAGATAATCACATGCACTACATCAGGGAGTTGGTGCATGATAGGACCATAGTTCTACAATACTGCCCTATAGATGAGCAGATTGCAAATATCTTCACCAAGAGCTTTATAGAGAAAAAGTTCACTTACCTCTATTTAATGTTGGGGGTGAGTTCATCAGGGTGATCAAATACTTCTTCAGTGTTTAGCTTGAGGGGGGGGGGGGGGGGGGGGGGGGTTGTTCCCACTAGGTTTTCCCTCTTTCCTCACTTAAATTAATTTTGAGCATTGTTAAGGTTACATATTTGTACAAGGTGACCTATGGAAATTGTTGTTGGAGCCCTAGAATTTCATGCATTTTATTTTACTCCTCTTGAGTATAGTTTAAGGGGGAGAGTTGGAGTCATTTACCCAACATACACACTTATTTGGTCAATTTTGGCTTATTTACCCACTATCCTAAGTTTAATTGACTTAATTAACATTAGATCAGCACACTATGACATGTGCCTGAGCACACCCATGCCTTCCTTCAATCAAGGAGGCCAACTAAGCCTTCTCCTTCAATCAGGGAGGCTAACTAGGCTTCCTCCTTCAATCAGGGAGGCTAACTGGGCTTCCTCCTTCAATAAGAGAGCAATTTTGGAGTGAACTGAGTGTCATAAGTGAACCCAATAGCTAACTGATTGTTGTTTCACCTAAAAATTAGTTAAGGTGAGTTATAAAGGAGCCTTTATGATGCAATTGTCTATTTTGGGCCGATTATGATGAATTGGAGTGAATGAATGCACCCCCAACTAGTTATGATTGTTAGATTTTCATCATTCAAGCTAGCATTATGATCTTAGGATCTTTTAACTGAGAGAATAACAAGCACAGTAGTAAAACATAAGCACAACACAAGAGACAAGAGACACAAAGAATTTTCCTTAGGGAAACCATAAAGGAGAAAACCCCGCAACTTCCTCAGAGATAAAATCAGCACAAAATGGTAAGACCCCAAAATAGTAAGATGCACTCCCAATAGCAGCAGTCTCTCTCTCTCACACTGAGAGAGCTTCTCCTCTCTCACTCATGCGCCCTCAATGAGTGAGTGTGTTTGTTGCAAGTGAGATAAATAGAGAGGCTCACTCTCTATTTATATTCTTTCATTCACTTGAAGTGCACTCCAACATGTTGGCCTCACTTAACAATTACTTACTAGAGCCGACATCTCTAGGAGTGTCTAATAACCCTAGTGCCCCACCACTTGTGGGGAATTTTCCTCCTCTGACCAATAGGAGGGTAACACAATGGTGGGGACTATTGCCCCGACTTACAATGAATCACCTAGGGTCAACTTCACTAGGATAGTCTAATAATCCAAGGGCCCCACAGCTGTGGGGACTTTAACCCTTGACCAATAGGAGGGTTACCCACAATGACTTGACATGACTTTCTCATTATAGAAACTACCCGAAATAAACATTGGGGTATGAAATGACTCAAATACATTACAATACATCCCAGAATAAACATCGGGTTACAATACATAAGAAATACAGATGAATACATTCTGAAGTTACAATTACATCAACACTCCCTCTTAACTAGGAAGGTATTCTCTCGACACAATTTATTAGCACAAGTCTTCTTCTCTGTATCATCTGAATCATCGTCAACTTTTCATCATCTTCATCTTCAAGTCATCTTCATCTTTAGGTCATCTTCATCTGGATCTAGATCATCACTCGATCTGGATCATCATCACTGGATCATACTCGATCTGGAACATCGTCACTGGATCTGGATCATCACTGGATCTAGATCATCATCACTGGATCTGGATCATCACTTGATCTGGATCATCACTGCTAGATATGGATCATCACTCGATCTGGATCATTATCACTGGATCTAGATCATCACTGGATCTGGATCATCACTACTAGATCTGGATCATCACTTGATATGGATCATCATGGGACATCATCACTAGATCTGGATCATCATCACTAGACTAGATCTGGATCATCGCTCGATCTAGATCATCACTACTGGATCTAGATCATCACTTGAACTGGATCTCTCAGAGTCATCAGAACTGGATCTAGATCATAGCTCAATTTGGATCTCATCTGGTCATCATCATGTGTGTTGTCTCGTCATAGGAAGTTCTACAGAGCCATCCTTCTTTCATGCTGGTTGTAGGCCTAGCCATCAGGTAGGTATTTTCCCAGCACTTACATCTGACCTACTCGTCAGAAAGGCATGCCCAACACTTACATCTGACCTACTCGTCAGAAAGGCACTCCCAACACTCACATCTGATCATGTAGTAAACTACAATCACATCAGAAAGGCCCCGCACTCACATCTGTCATGGAAGGAATTGAATCCTCTCACCATGATAGAATGGCCTGCCCTTACATCTAGCATGGAGGGAACCAAATCCTCTCACCATGAAAGAATGGACCGCACTTACATCGGCCATGGAAGGAACTGAATCCTCTCACCATGACGGAATGGCCCGCACTTACATCGACCATGGAAGGAACTAAATCCTCTCACCATGATGGAATGGCATGCACTCACATCTGACCTGGAAGCAACCAAATCCTCCACCCTTGTCAGAAAGGCCCCCAGTCCCAGACTGAGCTACTTGGTAACTGACCAGGTGCGTCCACTCTCCCAGAGAGTGGCGGTTGCCCTTAAATCTATCCTACTCAACAGAATAGCCAACACTCATATCTGACATGGAAGGAACTGAATCCTCTCACCATGACAGAATGGCTCAGCCCTTACATCTAACCTGCTTGTTAGAATGGCTTCGGATCTTAGCACTCATATTTGACATGGAAGGAACTAAATCCTCTCACCATGACATAATGGTTTAGCCCTTACATCCGACCTGCTTGTCAAAATGGCTTTGGGACTCATCACTTTCCCTTGGAGGAAACCTTGATTTGGAGAACCCCAAGCTTCTCCCTGAAGTACTCAAACTTCACTCTGGCCAATGGCTTCGTCAACACATAAGCTATTTATTCCTCTGTCGCAACATACTAGAGCTTCACTGCTCCCCTCTGCACTATATCCCTGATATAGTGATACTTGATCTCGATGTGCTTCGACTTGTCATGGAACACTGGATTATCTGACAACTTCACGCAACTCTGGCTGTCACAATGTATACAAGTAGCATCCATCTAGAGATCAAATAAATCAGACAGTAGCTTCTGTAGCCATTCTGCCTCACAACTACCTAAACAAGCTGCGACATACTTTGCTTCAGCTGTACTTAGTGCCACACATAATTGCTTCTTGCTAAACCAAGAGATCACTCCTGATCCCATACTGAAGCAACACCCTGAAGTGCTCTTCATTAGAGAGAATTTGAGGTAAAAAATGGGCCTCCTAAGAGATGTACTACAAAAATATAAGAGATATTAAAATATTATGAGTTAGGGGTTTTATGGGGTAGGTATATATGACAACTCACCTCCTACACTACTTTTTATGCATAATATAAATAATCGTGGTTGTGTTTCTTTTTTAAATTGACTATAAATAAAATTAATAAAATAACTCTATAATGATGTGACTAAGATTCATTGTAAATTCCCAAAAATGTATTGTCCTTTAGCATTTATTTGTCTTGAACTTGTAAATGAAATTAAACAAAAACAACTATTTTTAGGAGTTATTTTTTTAATTTATGTTGACTTTTTATATTTAGTACATTCCTCATCAATTTAATTTCAATGTGATTTAATTGAAATTTATTTACATGTAAACTTTTAACAATATTATTATAATATTTATTGCATTATTATAATAAATTGATATCAAAATCATAATTTTCTTATATATATTCATTTTATTGTAAATGAATGTTATAGTTAAATCTCTTATAGAAAATAATATAAGACTTGATTTATTCTTAAAAATTGAGTAGTATAAGTATATATATTATCTTTATAACATTATTATTTTGTAAAACATATTTATTTTATTTTATTGTAAATGAATGTTATAGTTAAGTCTCTCATAGAAAATAATATAAGATTTGATTTATTCTTAAAAATTGACTAGTGAAAATATATAAAAAAGAAACAATTATTAATATTATCTTTAGAACATTATTATTTTGTAAAACATTTTTTTCATTTTATTGTAAAAGAGTCTTATAGTTAAGTCTCTCATAGAAAATAATGTAAGACTTAATTTATTCTTAAAAATTTAGTAAAAATATATAATTTTTTTTAACTATTAATGTTATCTTTAGAATATTATTATTTTGTAAAACATTTTTCTTTAAAGTTTTGAAAATTGTGATGTAATTGAACTTTTTAGAAATATTATAATACATTGCCATGTATTATTAAGTGTACTAGTGAAATAAAATGGACAATTTGTGTCTATGTGTGTGTATATATATATATATATATATATAGACCAATAGTTATAGTTGTTTACTTTGCAAAAAATATGTCATGTAAATGTTAAATTTAAAATATTTATACAAAATATTTCAATACATTGTCTCATTTTATTACATTCTCCTACATTTGAATGTAAGCCCACAAAATGGTGTTAAAATATGTAAATTGATGCGTCCTTCCCTTACAAAATATTTCAGGGGTATTCCTCTAAAAAGGGTTGTAATCCTCTCGTTGATACCCTAATCAATATTATAGATGATTTTGAGAATGGATCCCTAAAGAGTGAGGATTCCATGGAAAGGGAGGTATATTTTTCTATTGGTCCCCATCTTCGAGGGGGATTATTATTACAATCTTATATCTAAAAAATCTATGTATTTTGAACCGTTGGGAGGGCTAGCTCTAGATTCTATGGGGAGTCAGGAAATTTGGTGGTAGGAATGAAGTCAACTTTCAAACATTCTCAAGAAAAATCTATTAAAGACATCTAATAGGGAAGTCAAAAATTGATTGCATGGTTCCTTAGAGTGGGACAAGCCATCTAGTGGCTACCCCATGAAAATGCTATCAATTAATGTCAGGGACCTTAGGGAGAGTTCTTGGCCTTGTATCTATAATTGAAATTCACTTTTTCAAGAGGAGTACTGTTACAGAGAGAAATTCCTATGGCTTGGGGTACCACAACAGACAGCTTGACTCCAGAAATCAATCTTTCCCAATATGCAATAGAAATAAAATGTCTAACACTAAAGGATTAGACCTCGTACCTTATTCCGGATGGTTGAAGTAGATCCCCGTTGAGCTTTCCAATCTTCAGCTTGAATTGCTATATTACTTCCTCAACAACAAGTAAACAATACAAGCATTCTATATATCATGGTGTTAGATCTATTCTAGCATATATAATCAATAATGTAAAAGCATTTGACATAATCCCATGGATAACATATTCATTCAAATACACATCATTGGACAGGAAAAGATATTTCTATTAATATGAATCAGAGATTACAAGATACAACCTCTGACGACATGTCTGCGAACCGGAGAAACTAAATCCCCCACTTGGGCCTCCACCACTTCAATCCTCCATCTCTCGATAGCAAGCTCACAAGCAAAAGGCAATCTTGGGAAGAACACAAAAGTGCTCTAAGGGACAAAGGGATGCAGACTCAAGCATAAGTTCTGGCAACAATGGACTATAGTTTCGTTTCTCTCAATTCTCTCTTATGCCTTCAATGTACCAAGGGGATTCTTATATATCTATTCACAGGGGTAATGAAAGGTCGAATCCGAGCGATCTCAAGGCATATGGAAGGCCAGGAGTCAAATGAGTCGGATCCATGTCAAGGAAAACTCCAAAAGGATTCGGCTTATTTACACATCTCGATGTACACAGTTTTAGTGGTCAAACCCACGTATGTACGCGCTTATAAGGTTAAAAGTCGCGTATATCATTTTTCATGTGTTTTTAGGGATGATCAAGGAAACATCAAAGGACAAAAAGTGGTCCATAAGGTCTAAGGAGTCTGCAACGGGATAGGGGAAGGCCATACAAAGTGTGATTCACCTAGAGTGGTGAAATCCGCTATAACATATGCCCCCTAATGTATGAGATCAGAGGGGTTATACGATGGCCAAAATACATTATAAGTCCATCCTAGAAGTGGAGTGATGAAGGATCCCAAATGGAAGACCATCCACCCAATCAGCATAGTACAATAATACAACTCTGCATATAACTGCAAATACATATAGCAGTCCCGGATACATAAGAGTACAATGGCCATGAATAGGCATGAGAGATGATATAACATATGTGGTCATCACCACGTACAATATACATACATCAGAATCTCCATGATGAAGATATACAAAGGACCATGATCTCCAAAATGGCTGAAGATATATAATAGATCAAGATCTCCATAGTGGCTAGAAATGTCTGACATATATTGGAATCAAGTCACAAGAGCTGAAATCTCATGAACACTGGCATGATCAAGGAGGTAGCATATAAGAGATGCCACCAATATGGAAAGTATTCTACACAAACCGCTACGAGTACATGTCCTACTATGTGAATAGAGGTGTTGAGGTCAAACATAGTAGTCCATCGTTTGATTACCGGTCATTAATGTATACCGTTAATAGACGCGAGATCACCCACCAATGATGAAAATGGGAATCAAGGTACTAGAGTACAAACTAACAAGTGTGAATAAATGTGTTGAGGTCAAACACTTGAGAGGATCCATCAATCAGGAGACATTGATGTATTCCCAAGAAACTATCGATGGCAAGAGAACCTGCCATTGATGACTGCAAGCCTCAAGGCACTCAAAATGACTCTAGATTCCAATCCCAAAACAAATGATCTGAAGTCGATGGGATGAAATCCACTAGAAGGAGGGCATTAAGGCATCCCCCATCATCCAACACGAGGTACTTAGCAAATCTATATAATGTGGAAGGACTCGATCATAGGTGCATGAACCAGTAACTGTACCGGGAATGGCCGACATGCAAAGTCAAGATAACTGAGGAATGGCTGACTCAAGTTTCAACTTCCTTCGAACAAGAGCATAACGGTGTATGGTGATTGAATGAAGGAAGCATAGACTCGATATACAAACTGGGACATCTCTGTGACACAGGAGGCATAAAAAAAGGCTCCATAGAGACTGGACGCTTAACCAGTCGGTGGAGATAAACTCAGATAAACGAGTACAGCTCCTAAAGTCAAACTATAACCCAACCAATGGATGTGATATACAGTGCTCTGTTCGAAGGTGACATGACTCGACAGCTGCCAAAGATAACATCTTTTCTTGTCCGGCTTTTTAGTTTTTTAATTTTTTTTTTTTGGACTTTTTCTGTTATTTGAAAAGCTTGAAAAAAGAATAAACTAGCTTTATAGTTACAAACTGGGAGGAGACGAGTGTCATAAGGGAAAACAAACTAGTTCCAAGTAGTGGAACATACCTATGCTCAATGCAAGGATATATGTGTAGGATATCGACACTCGGGGGAAAATCCCCTCTCGGTAAAAAGGGAATCAAGCTGTGAAGGATATAAAAAATGGCTTTGCATGGCTAGACATGAGACAAGCTCAGGCTATATGGTTGAAACGCAATGTTAGGGGAACCGGCATAAAGCTCAATAAGGTAGGAAAAGCTCATGATAATGCATTCACAACTTGACATGAGGGAGTCCTGAGGGAAATAGGCCAGCATAAGATCAAGAGGAGTATGAGGCTCTTGCGCAATGTCATGGCAGTACTATACAATGGAATCCCACACCCTAAAGGAGAAAATGTTGGCATGGGCACCAAATGAAAATAAGGTGCTAACTAGGGTACCCATGTAAGGTGAAGCTCTACGACTCACATCATGCCACTTCTAGAGCAGCAAGAAGGTTCCGTGACATAATAGAGTGGGTTTGTACCTGAGGACATGGTGATATGGTCATAAGGTCATGCAAAATGAAAACGGTGGTGAAACCTAACCTATATGCTAGTTTAGTCATGATACCTGAGATCGGCACGAATGGGTCACTCCAATGGCTGAAACGGCACTGTAAAAGGTCTTCTACATCACAAATTATGTCAAAAACGGTCCAAAATGGTTATAAAATGTCGAAACTATAGGAAAGGAGGTAAAAATTTTCAAATATTTGAAATTTTTTCTATAAATAGTAAAAAATATAAATCATTTGAAACTTTTACCCATTTGAGCTATGATTTTCAACTACAAATTCCAGGAGATCCAGCTGGCGGAATTCACAACTGTTTCTTCCAGGTATTTACTCATGCTCTCCTCTTGCATTTTGATATAATTTTTATAGATTTTCATGGTTAAATGAAGTTTTTAAGCCATCCCAAAGTATGTGTTGTGGCCCACGCGGATATCGAGGTTTTTTTCGCATATAGGGCTGGCTATATGCGGAAAATGGCCTAAAATCCACGTACATATGCGGCTGTTTTCAAAACAGTCGCGTATGAGGCCATGCATAAGGTTTTCAAGTAAACTAATGGATAATTTTGTAATTTATTTTGCAGGATGGTGCTAGAATGGAGAGAGCGCGAGCATGGTGAAGTGGAGGAAGCAGTAAGGGTCGACCTAGTGGCTCAACAAGCTCTTCGTGCATGTGGACTCTACAAGTTTTGGTGTCTTGGTGGTTTGAGGGCCAAACCAAGACTGATACAGATGCTGGTAGACTACTGGGATCCAGACTCAGAGTCCTTCCGTATTTATGGGATGTCCCTCACTATAGAGGTGGAGGACATATACTTTATCACTGGTCTTTCTAGATGAGGGGAGGTGGTGAACCTTTGTTCCCGAGGTGGGCCAGGGGGTGGCCTGACTATCAATGAGTACATAGCCGTGTACTATTTTCCAGACACTGAGAAGGTGGGGAGTCAAGTCCCTACCAATGCTATACAGGTGTTGGGCCTAAAGGCCATATTACTGATGCTAGGCAGGATAGCAAGCTTAGCATCACTCCACCAGGCCTTGCGGCCTCTGATGTTCTATGCAGTGGAGTGCATGAGACCCACAGTCTATGACTGGAGTACGACACTACTGAGCAACATGAAACACCAGCTTAGTGAGTGTAAGGAAGGCAGGGTACGGAACTTTGGGTTCAGCAATATTCTAAGCATGTTTTTCTTTGAGCGTGTTCCAGGATTGAGACCTAGAGTGGATGTTCCTCTCCACGGGGTTCGAGATCTGGCCCAATGACATTGGGCAGATGCGATGCGCAGAATGGGGGGTGGTAGGGTGGCCAACCCATATCCAGTTGACTTCTTTCCATGGTGGAGACGGCAGATTATTGCCATTGATGACTACCCCTATGGAGGGATATATTTTCGGGGGGATCCGGACATGCCATTGCCACCAGGATTGACATATGGTGATATAGGTAACGAATCTCGACCCTCACTCTTTTTAAAAAAAATTTGAGTTATTTAATTTTTTTTTGTATTTTCTTGATTATATGGAAGCAAAAAACATGTTTTTGCATGACAACACATAGTGACATCGACCATTTGTGTGCAGATGTGGGACCACAACGGCCAGAGGGATTCCCTCGTCATAGACGGAGGGGAAGAGGAGATGACATCACGAGTGTGGATGCGGAGCGAACGCTCCAGAGCATTCATACCAACTTTGTGAGACTGACTCATAGAGTTCCCATGGCGCAAGTCGAGGACTTGCCTGAGGCCATGCAGTGGTAGGTGGTGGGTGTGCCACGCGCATGGGTGCATTTATTTTGACGGCTAGCTAGAGCCGTAGTGACGTTCCATGATCACAACCCTTTTCCTCCTCCACAGGATTAGACACCTGTGAGTATATTCATTTTGTACTACCGTGTATTATATGATGGAGGCTTAAAAAGCCCCACTTTTGTATCTTGACACTATGTAATATCACATTTTTTTATATATAAAAAGTTTATGGTGATCGGTTTATTTATTTACATGTGTAAAAATTGTGTTTGTGATTAATTATGAATGTAACAAATGCCAATATAACATGTAGTTAGCATATGAGTCAACAACTTGATTATTATTTCTTGGAATGTGTATATATGTAATACTGTCAAATTGTCGTTCTAACAATCTCACACGTAAGAACCTTCTTAATAACATCGGATCTCTAACATGGTACAAACCATTGAGCTGTGACACTACTAACTCCGAATCAAGACGTACCTCAAGAGATAGAATGCCATGTAGAATAGCATCCCGTAGAAGCTCAATAACGGCGCTATATTCAGCAACATTGTTGGAAGATGGCCGTAGACATACACCTCCTAAAGACAGTACCTGACCCATAGGAGTATAAATCACCCAAGCAACAGAGGCTAAGTGTTGAGTGTCATGGCTTGCACCATCCGTGAATCCTATGCAGGTGGAACATTCCCTTGACATCTGCCAAAAGAAATGGAAACTAATCACAAACCCGATCACAATAAGGAAAAGACCTAACTATGCAAAGCTGTACAATAATATACAACAAGCAGCCTTGTCTAAAGATCATGCATAGTATTTTTTAAGAAAGAGCCCATTTCTAGGCTCCGCCAAAGCTGTTCCTTTGTAATCGACTAACTCATAGGCACCCTTCTCTAACACACGCTTGACCATGTAAGGACCACGCCACATAGGATTAAACTTCCCTACCCCCAAGGGTTCTTTTGGTTGATCCCACAAAAGGACCAAGTCGCCTTCACTAAACACTCTTGGATGAACAGACTTATCGTACTGGACCTTAACACGATGCTTATTAACCTCTAGAGCCACCAAGGCATCTCAATGCTGCTCATCAAGTTGCTCAAGGTGAACCAAATTCTCCTCCAAAGGTGAAGTGTCTGGTAAGAGTTCCACAACTAGCTTCAACGAAGGAATTTCGCATTCAAACGATAATATCGACTCGACTCCATGCACAAGATGATATGGAGAAAAACCAGTGGTAGTCTTAATTGCGGTTCGATATGCCCACAAAGCAGGATATAACATAATGTGCCAATTAGTCTTGTTTTGTGCGATGGTTAGTTGGAGAATGGATTTGAGTGATTTATTCACTACCTCTACTTGTCCATTTGCTTGGGGGTAGTAAGAAGAGGAGTGCTCTTTCTTATACCCTAACTTGGATGTCAACTCTTCCATCATACGGTTTTGAAAGTGCGAGCCATGGTCAGTGAAAAGCTCTTTCGGAATCCCGAACCGAGTAATGATTTGGTTGAATACAAAGTAAGCGGATGTCTCACCGTCAAATTTTACTGTAGGCATAGCCTCAGCCCATTTCATGAAGTAATCAACAGCTACTATAATGTGACGGTGCCCCCCAGCCTAATCTAGGTTGCAATCCATAAAATCGATCCCCCACTTAGTGAAGGGACCGGCGGTGATGATGGGATGTGACGGGGTAGGTTTCGAGCGCATATTACATGCGAACACCTGGAAAGGGTGGCACCTCTTGACCGCATCAACACAATCTTTAAATATCGACGGCCAGAAATAACCCGCTCTCAAAATATTTTGAGCTGTAGAAAGCCCAGATAAATGACCACCACACGCCCCTCCATGGCAATCATTCAGCACAACCTCAGCCTCGTCATGAGTTAAACAATGTCGTAAAATGGAATCTATCCCACGGTGGTACAAATTATTGTCCACTATAAGGTAGTTCTTAGAGACGTGACGTAATCGTCGTCATTCATCTCGCAAGAGGTGAGTAGGGGTCTTCTGTGTTTGCAGATATACTATGATATCCCCGTACCATGGGTCTAGCATAGAGATTAAGAAGATGTGTTCATCAACAAACATATCTTCACATACCAACTCCTTGGTCTCACTCAGAAAGTATGATATGAGCTCTGCAAAGAGTAAAGACTTCTTTGATTTTGCTGAAACAAACTCGAGATCAAATTCTTGCAGAATGATAATGAATTTATTATACTTTCCCCCAATCATCCTTCGTGTGAGGACGAACTGAAACGGATTGACATGGGCCACAACCAAGGTCTGGTGAAGGAGAATATAATGTCTCAAACGCTGAAACGCATGTATGGTAGCTAAAGCAAGCTTCTCGACATGAGAATAACGAATCTCTGCGTCAATAAGGTTTCGACTCAGATAATATATGACATGCTCTTGGAGCTCCTCATCCTCTTGAACCAAAACCATACCAATCGTCTCTAAAGACACGACCACATATAATAAGAAATCACGGCTGTAATCCGGAGGACTAATCACCGAGGCTGATGCTAGGGCTCACTTGAGTGCATCAAAGGACTCCTGGGCTCGCTCATCCCATTGAAAGGGAGTGTCCTTCTTCAAGAGATGCATAAAGCCTCTAGTCAAATTGGCAAAGTTGACAACAAATCTTCATAAGAATTTTTCCATGCCTTGCAAACACTGAAGATGACTAATATTCTTCGGGGGAGACAACTGAAGTATTGCCTCAACCTTCAAAGGGTTGACTCTTATACCCTCCTTCGAAACGATGAATCCTAACAAACGACCTGACTTCATGCAAAAGATGCACTTATGAAGATTTAATCTAACTGAATAGTGCCGACATCTTTTGAATACAAATCTCAAGTGATAGGGATGACGCATTCTCATACGAGAATGAGCAGCGAGGTCATCCAAAAATACTTCAATAATAGACTTGATATCGTGGAAGATCAAGTTCATCACCCGCTGAAACATATCTCCGGTGTTTTTAAGGCCGAAAGGCATTTTCGGATATGCAAACGTTCCCCAAGGACAAATAAATGCAGTCTTGTGTTGGTCCTCAGGTTTAATCTGTATCTGATTATACCCATAAAATCCATCCATGAAGGAGAACACCTCGCTACCCGCACACTCATCCAAAATCTGATCTATAAATGGTGTGGGAAATTTATCCTTAGGACAAGCACGATTCAAATCGCAGAAATTAGTGCATATGCAGATCACTCCCTGCTTCTTATCCACCGGAACGGGGTTTGAAACCCACTCCATCAAGGGAACATGATAGATGAAACCGACTTTCAACAGCTTCTCTATCTCTGCCTTAATGGCGGGTGCTTTGTTAGGATTCATGGTGCGTAAACGTTGTCGAATAGGCTTAGCATTGGGTTAAGTCTTAATCTCATGTTCAACAATTCGAGGGTCAATACCTGGCATCTCGTCGTAAGACCAAGCAAAAATATCACAAAATTCCTTGAATAGCTCGGTATATTCCAGAATCTCAACATGGGAACAATCCGCCCCAATGTAGACATTCTCTATTGTGCCAGGATTGCGAGAAATGTTGATAGGAATCATTGACGATATGTTCGCCATGTTTCCATCAGCCATCGGACCAGGAGAGCTTAATGGAACCATAGGACTACCAACTTTCTCACTAAGAATCTCCCTATAATCCTCATGCTCCAAATGGTTAAGCTCTAGAAGAAAGTACGATCTATGATGAAGTTCCTCCCATGGTGGCTCAACTCCCAACATAGCCTCGATAATCGCTTCATCTGAAGGGAAAACCATATCAAGGTAGTCGTGGGCATGAGAATACTGTATTGCCCATGCCGACAGCACATAGGGGTATTCCTCCTCCATCCGCGAAGAGGAAGAACGAGGCTCTGCAACACTCTTAATATTAGATTGATAAGCTATCATGGCTGCAGGAAATGACGCATTCGTCTCGACAGGCTCACTCGAAGTACTCGGTGAAGGAATAATCCAAGGATATTCCATATGGGTCGTGCGAAAAGACACCGAGGTCGTAGATGTTGAAGCCACATCAGAACAAGATCCTATCATGAGGATCGGTGTAGGACAACTAAAGCTTCCCATGAGGGATGTATACATGCCTACACCCACACCCCCAGTTGCCAGCTGAGAGTGCTCAACGATCGAGATCGAAGCTCCCGAAGATGCAGTAACAGATGGATTCTTGAATGTCAATTGATCAATTGTTACAATCTTCCCATTATGTGGAAAGCATACAACGCGGAACAAGGAAGAAGCAACGACTTGCATACTATACATCCAATTCCTACCCAGCAGGAGATTATAGTCAAGGGGCACATCAACCACCTCAACCTCTATCGCAATGGTCTTCCCCCCCAAATGGACTTTAAGGGAAGGAAGGATACTGTGCGGCCTAAAATATCTCCCATCAAAAGCAGTTAACATAGTCCCTAATTTAGATAGCTCAAGAGAATCGAGATCCTTCCAACAGGCCAAAGACATCACAGAAGCAGCAGCGCCCTCGTCAATCACAGTACGTTTGACGGTCATACCAAGACATTCTACGTGCACCAAAAGAGACACATAGTAGGGCAAGTGAGGCTGATGTCCTGCGGTTTCAAATTTGATCATAGAGGAAGAATCATCATCGTTCACACCAAGAGCAGAAAGCAACTCCTTCCTTTGCGAAGGACAACTCTGAAGCACTTCCAATGCAAACATCGCACAAGGAGTATGGCCCAAATCCTCGACAACTGAATAATTCTGGGTGGCTCGGGCATTTGGATTATGCCCTGAACGCTTAAGGACTCCTTTAGGAATGAGAGGTGCAGCCTCAGGTTTATCCGCAGGTTTCTCAATGCGCAAAGGAGTTCCTGGTGGATCAGGTTCTTTGCCTCGGCTGGGTTGTGACAAACTATAGTCTTTTGCATAAGTCACAACCTTGGTAGCACGGACCATGTTAATGCACCCACGACCGCTACCCTCTGGAGGATCATCATCACTAGACTGGTCATGGGACTTCAAGTTCATATTCTGGTTATGCGGTAAAGGGTTCTTTAGCACAGCTGGGCCTTGTGCTAAGAATCTCGAAGCTTCATCAATCCGAGGGTAAAAGTAAGTGAGGTGATCCTCCTTACAAAGCTTGGAAGGGAATTTAACCTTACATTTCTCTTGCTAGTCCCCCCCAACATTTCTACCGTTCGTGTCATTATTGTTAGCATTCTCATTCTTATTCCCACCCTTTCAATTATTATTTTTACCCTTCTTTCTATTCCGTCCGGGCTGTTGGTTACCCTTCTGGTCCGACGATTGCACAGAAAGTACATTCACTGTTTGGGTGGGTTGAGATGAAGCCGTAGCTTGTCCCAAAGCAGATTGGTTGATTGACAATTTACTAGCTTGTTTTACAACCGAATCCATAGGTTTCGCACTTACACAACCCACAATGCCATCGGCATGTGGTCCAAGTTTGACTTTGGGATCGAAACTGGAACAAGGAGCATTGGGAATAATATCATACAACAAACCAGACTGAGCATTGATCAAGTCCATTTCCTGTGCCCTAAAGATCACTTGTTCCTCATCCTGCACTCCGGATGTGGAAACATCCTTCGCTATATACGGAAATAACGACTTCAGGAACCACTTGAGAAGGAATTCCGGCGGTATAAAAGCTTTAATTAATCTCTTTCGTCTACACCACTCTTGAATATGATCATAAATATGGGTGGCTTTATCTTACCAAAATGTCGACAAGAGTTCAGGACCGACGTCATAGCGCAATGGTAGCTAGAAGTGATTAAGAAAATTCATCGCAAGATCGTAGAACAAAGTAAAAGCACCCCTAGGTAACTCTATATACCATTTCGCAGCAGGCCCTGTGAGGGTGCATTGAAATAGTCTCAAACGGACTGAGTCTTGATGTAACAAATTCGAAGAGCACCATAGGTGAAACGTAGTAACGTGTTCGCTCGGATCCTCTCCCAGTTTGCCTTCGAACTTAGGTATGTCTGAAGGAAACTTGGTAGGGACAGCCGGGTCATGAGCCATAGGATCGTTTTTAATTCTTGATAAGTCGGGAAGATTAAGTGTCGCTAGGAAAGGGAGCCTAGGATGATGAGGTCGATGGACTGCTCCCTGATTCATATAGGGTTGATGACCACCATGGCCTTGGCCATAGTGTCCTCCTCGTATCTGAACCATATAGGGTGGCGTGGAAGTACCATAGTATGGTGGACCTTGGCTAGTAGGAGCTACAAAGCCATAATTAGGAGAGTAAGCAGGTTGTTGATACCCGCCTCCATAAGGTGAAGAAACCTGTCCATACTGCGTCCCATGATAATGTCCATAGGTCATCACATGCGATGCCCCATGAGACACTCTGTAGGTAGGAAGATACGCTCCGGACGTAGGGATATAAGCCCTGAAAGTAGCAAGATGACCTCTAGAAGCATGAACATAACCTCTCGATGTAGCGGGCAGTATGTGGGCTTGAGACACAAATGGTCTAGTAACTGCAGTATGGACCTGACTCATAGCCATATATCGGCTCGAAGGACCATGTGAATAAGGTGGAGGATGTACATTTGAAGAACTAGGGGTCGAGGATGAAGGAATATGAGTAATAAGATATGTATTACTGCCTATCGTCACTCGTCTTGGATCTAGTATCCTAATAGGATCGCTAACCCTAGACCTAGGAGGGAGATATGATGTAGCTTCCACCACTGGGATGGAAGGTGCAATGTGACTAGTGCTCCCAAACCTCTCTGCATGGTAAGGAATGAGAGTGCCCCCAGGCATAGTACTAGGCTCAAAATTGGATTCAACATGAAACGTCAAATTGTGTATAGGGAAACCAGACGTAGCATAACTACCGTAGCTAGTAATGGCGGGTTCAAAATGAGTCTCGATGTCCTCCGGCATGCCATACCAGTAACGTGTCAACGGGGAATCATCCCTAGAGAGAGTAGGTCTATCATGTAAGGCTCCTATCTCAGAAATCATAGGACCTAACTCGGCTAAGTCGGGTGAAGGATCATAAGTCGATGTAAATTCCTCATCATCTACACAAATGGGAGGAGGTGGTTCAGGAATACCTTCTGAAGACCCCATGGTGTGTGAATCAATGTGTGACATAGTCCGCCTGGACTATCTAGGTCTCTCTCCGAAAGGAGGAGGAGAAGTAGAAGGAGGAAGTCCTCCTAAACGACGAGAATGGTGTGGAACCGCACTCAAATCCACAATGACTCAAAAAATAGCAAAGACTCCCTATTTACGTAAACCCTAGGCCAATTATCGTGCATAGAGAAATCACTAATAAAATATAAAGCCAAATGCAAGCAAACAAGGGATGGATAAGTGAGCTCCCGAATGAAGCAGGTATGTCTCACCTAGGAGAGGCTTGAGACTCCCATACACAACAAGCGAAGGTACGTAAACAATTATTGTGGCCCTCAGCTTCAATGCGTAAAGTGACTGTGCTGTCCGACCCCAACCTGGCCAGGACACATGCAGAATAACCTCTACAAGTACCCCCTCGATATCCTAGGTAAGGCCACTAAGGTCACCTCAATATACTCAATACTCAGGTGGACAGTCGCAGGCGGGATTGACTGT
>LPNX010216309.1:0-62551 GCA_001517045.1 Pseudotsuga menziesii | reverse complement strand
GACTTACAATGAACTATTCCAAGATCCTAAAACCTAAGATTGTTGGTGCACCCTAGAAAAGAAAAGAGTGTAATTCATTTTATTTAGCGTTTATTTTAGTTGGATTTATTACTCAAAAATAGGATATGGTCGTGCAACTAGTGGTGTTATGACGCAATAGGAAGTAAAATGCACACCTAACAATCAATGCAAATGCATTGTGTCCATGAAAACAGGGTATGCTACTACATGAAATGCACAATTCTTCTTCAAATGATGAATGCAAATTTTCCTATATGAAGTCCTAACTAGTACTCCAAAGGAAATCTATCTAGTGCAAGTACAATGCAAAGTGCAAAATGCAATGCATGATGATAAGCAAATGTTTTTGGATTTTTTGAAAATAAAAGAGATACAAAAAGCAAAATAATGATTCTACGACCCCTATACTCTGCAAGCACACTCAAACAGAATTCCAGCAAAGCACTAAGGCAAAAGAACTCTAATGCACTAATCTCAAACAAAAAATAAAAAATGCCATGACAAGAACTTTCCTAAAAAAAAAAATTAGGCTAAAAAAAATGTTTCTGGTCAGAAAGAGAGGTTAAAATAGACTCAGGAAGTGTCAAAGGAGACTCAGCAACTAACAGGATTCACCCAGCAACCAATTATCTTCCACAAAAAGCCAAAACCAAAGGTATACGTGATTGTTCGCAGTCAACTTGCGTGTATACACGGAAATCGCAGAGGAAACCGCGTGTATACGCGACTGTAAATCAAAAACCCGCGTACAGGAAGAAAAGGTGCATAAAATCAAGGCAAACAGACAGGATGAGACAAAATTCACACCAATCAGACTCTACCAGGTGTACATGCCCCCAGACCCGACACAGAAACAAGAGAGAAAGAGAAATTCAAATACATTGAATGCTGAGAAAACAACCCCCAAAGGACAACTACTAGGAACTCCCCAGCGAAATCGCCAAATCTGTTACAGAGAGAAATTATTGTGGCTTGGGGTACCACAACAAACAACTTGACTCCAGAAATCAATCTTTCCCAATATGCAATAGAAATAAAATGTCTAACACTAAAGGATCAGACCTCGTACCTTATTCCGGACGGTTGAAGTAGATCCCCGTTGAGCTTTCCAATCTTCAGCTTGAATTGCTATATTACTTCCTCAATAACAAGTAAACAATACAAGCATTCTATATATCATGGTGTTAGATCTAGTCTAACATATATAATCAATAATGTAAAATCATTTGACATAATCCCATGGATAACATATTCATTCAAATACACATCATTGGATAGGAAAAGATATTTCTATTAATATGAATAAGAGATTACAAGATACAACCTCTGACGACACGTCTGCGAACCGGAGAAACTGAATCCCCCACTTGGGCCTCCACCACTTCAATCCTCCATCTCTCGATAGCAAGCTCACAAGCAAAAAGAAAGCTTGGGAAGAACACAAAAGTGCTCCAAGGGACAAAGGGATGCAGACTCAAGCATAAGTTCTAGCAATAATGGACTATAGTTTCGTTGCTCTCAATTTTCTCTTATGCCTTCAATGTACCAAGGGGTTCCTTATATAGCTTTTTAAAGGGGTAATGAAAGGTCGAATTCGAGTGATCTCAAGGCATATGGAATTCCAGGAGTCAAATGAGTCAGATCCATGTCAAGGAAAACTCCAAAAGGATTTGGCTTACTTACACATCCTGATGTACGCAGTTTTAGTGGTCAAACCTACGTATGTACGCGCTTATAAGGTTAAAAGTCGCGTATATCATTTTTCATGTGTTTTTAGGGATGATCAAGGAAACATCAAAGGACAAAAAGTGGTCCATAGGGTCTAAAGAGTTTGCAGCAGGACAGGGGAAGGCCATACAAAGTGTGATTCACCTAGAGTGGTGAAATCCACTATAACAAGTACAAGCCTTACAAGTTTTCAATGAATATGGATAAGTTATAATTGCGTTACTAGATCTTTAAGGGTACTTAACACTCAACTAAATCCTCTGGTATAACAACTACAAGAACTTTCATGTTTATTCCCATGCATTCATTATTAACACATTTATAAAGAAGTCAATCAAACTATAGATAATGTTTCCAAGGAGGGACTCCATATTCAAGAGGGCCACTTAGTTATTCAGGAATATGCTACCAGTTTCTTGAGAAGCCAAAGTCTGAGTTCTTTACATGATCTATAAGAATATGGTTTTGATATTCTCACTAAGCTAAGCCTTTTCGAAAATATTTGTCAAATTTTTATTGTACTTTTGTTTAATGATCGACTTTTAGTGGGATGTCATCATAGAACATTATGATCCATGTATTAAATCATCATCAATTAATGTTAGGGACCTTAGGGAGAGTTCTTGGCCTTGTATCTACTATTGAAATTCACTTTTTTAAGAGGAGTAGCTAGGATCACAAACTGTGTAGAGATCGATGTATGCATTGGTATAGAGAGGTGTCATTGCGTACATGAGATGGAGAAACAATGGTTATTAATAAAATAAAATAAAAAAATTGTTGGCTCAAGAATAGTCTTTAATTTGATGGGTGGCATGATCGTGATGTAATATCCCTCTATCCTTCCAAACATTTGTGATTTCCTGCAACATTTGTCCTCAATGCCACCAAAATACATATAAAATTTACTTGTCTTTACATCCTCTTCCCTTTAAATCCTCATCTCATAGTCATAATTAAGGATTAATATGCATGCACATCTTCACCTTATAATATGAATTGGGTAAAGGAGCAAAGACAACCATAAAATATTAAATATGTCACGACACAAAGAGTAAGAGACAACTATAAGTAAGTCTTATATTAAACTTACCATATCTTCATTATCATGCCTTATGGTCAAACAATAAAAAGGGTAGTGGCATGCATCAACATCGAAAATGTTTTCGACATAGAGGTATACACATTAATTGTTTTCATTAAATAACTTAAATTCCTACCTGTGACTGTCGACTCACTGAATCAGAGACTAGTACAAAACACAACAAATTTTAGAGCCTCTGTCCCTTAATTACTCACACCTAGAACTTTCTCAAATCTAGCCATTAATAAGGTCCTTTTGATATTTTGGTTGAATTTAAAAGGAAGATTGTTGAGACTTAGACATGCACTGAGTCACAAAGATTCGATTGACCTAGGATTGATTCCATTGCCCCTCCATCCCATAGATGTATGCTTTTACGACAAGTGTTGGACAAAAAAAATTGATGTCCTACCCCGGTTATGCTAGCTTTGCTAACTTGTTTTGTATGTAGGAATTTTTTTTTAAATGTTTTCCGAGTTGTGTATTATTTTTTCTCAGGTTCCCAATCCTTATCATTCTTACATCTCTCAAGCTTGGATTGCACGTGGATGCCGCAATGTGATTATGGCATAGTCTAAGTAGTTTTTTGGTATAATGAAGTGTGCTCTAACTAAAAAAAATACAATAGAATAATTGTTACGTTATTGAACTAGAAAATTAATGATATACATATGACAACTTAATGTGTTCAAAATAAGTTTTATTGAAAATATATCATTTTTTCATATAAATATTAAAGATTGCTTAATTGTGAAAAATTATAAAAAATTATAAAAAAATATTTATTTTTTGCATTTTTTTAAAAGGTTTCATTAATTTGGCTCCAAGACTAAATGCCCTTCCAATTAAAATTAAATCCAATCCAATTTGATATCTGTTCCTGCTAATTTTATTACAATTCTCTTATAATATTTGTATTTAATATTCTATGTATGTCAATATTCTATTTTTTTGTTGGAGGTGGGTTTTATACATTTTTTATTATTCTCATGTGAATGGAGGGGGATTACCATGTTGTACCCTTTACTTACTTAATACATTCATTCCTTAATACATGTGTTGGTAAGTTTACATGAACACCAATCGCTCTGTGCATCAACTATCATATTAATTAGAAAAGTTAACACAACACTACATAGTTATGTATCGAATTTAGTTTAGTTGAGGTCATTACAAATTGGATAGCTAAATCTTTTGTGGATTCTATGCATCTTTACTGTTAATTTCTATATTTTGTTTATAATCTTTAATATAAGAGAATAAAAAGTATTCAGTTTTATTATTATTTTTAATTAATTAAAATATACTAAAGTAAATTATTTTGTTTTAATTAATTAAAATATACATATTAAAATAAGAAAAAAAATAGATAAATGTAAATTTTCAAAAATAATTCTTCAATTTAAAAAACTTAGTACACAATTCTAACAGCGACTTAGACCTTTTCTTAAAATTGGCACATGAGAACAAAACTCTAAACTCATCCTCTCTATATATATATATAAAAAAGGAAAAAAGCATGAGTGAAGAAAAATCCAACAAAACGAGAATCAAAACATTAGACAATACATTAACCCTTAGTGCAACTGGAAAATCGGTAGTTGGCTACATAACGACAGAGACGAGTTGGACATAGTGCAGTGCAAGCAATGAATACACTACTCACCAATTCTTGAGGTTAAATTGCTAATCCCTCAACTATCAGCATCTAAGTAGCTAGTACAAACACTGAGTATGGCCAAGAAAGTAGCGAAGTAGCTGGTGAGTTCTTAATAAATGTTGAATAAGCAACTAGCCCACTTTCTCTGTACTTTTTCTGGGAATAACGAAGACAGGAGTTAATGTGGGATTGCTGGATAGCCTTTAGCTGGGGGAAATCTGTGTCATTCATTTATTGAAATCCTGGGCGCGTGAATATTTCGTCTAGTAAATATATTTTCCAGCTTTGTTAGATCAAAGTTTCCTAGGCGAATCGGCATACATTTTCATCTATTAAATCTGGTTTTTTTTGTCATTTATTGAGTTTCTGGGCACGTTCCGTCAAATAACAGTTATAAATTTTCCAGAGAAGTTTCTGGGGCTGGTGAATTCAGAATAAATGCTAGAATAAGAAACTAGCCCACCTTCTCTGCCATTTTTCTGGGAATATCTTATCAAGCTAACTGGATCGAAGTGAACCTTTGCTCTTCTTTAGAAAGCGACTGGCACGAAGGGAAATCCAGAAAAATCCAAATGGGTTTGTTGTAAAAAATGGGCGGTAGGATGTTCTTAATTTCAATACAATTAGTACGAAGTCTGAAACTCTAAAAAAAATGCATAGAGAGAGCATGCTGTATGAGCAACAGAGAAGGGGGAAGAGATTTTTCAAGCAAGAGATCTAGAAAGTGTAAAAGTCTTTGTTATCTGTGGCTGAGGTACTTTTCTTTCAATTTTAGCTAAATAAGTTCTTGAATAATCTTAATAGATTAGTTTAGGGTAATGACGATATGAGCTACAACTACTCTTCACACATTGAATTCCTGCTGAGTAATAGAAACATACATCTCAGAAAACATATACCGTGACAACATCGACCATAGGTGTGAGCCAAATAATTTGATGACCAATAAATTTGCAAAACCCTGTCATAATCTACCCCTCAATATTGTAAGAGTGAGCTCTACTGTGATTTGAAACAAAAGGCATGGATTCATCTATCACCATTCAAACACTAGATTTTTTCAATTACTAATTGAAAACCTTCAATCAATGGTTTCATAGAAGAGCCACATAGTGGAGAGGGTGCATTGGTTAATGGTACCAACAAAGCGTCACTCTTGAACATTAAAATATCTGAGGATGATGGGCAAGGAAAGTGAGATACCTTCAGCCAAAACTAGTATAGAATGAGGCCAAATTGTGGGTCAAAGAGTGAGCATGGGAGAATTGTATTAAAGACTAAAAAAGGCTCTCAAAACCAATAGAATGATCAATCATGAAAATGCTATATACAATACCAAAAACAAAGGCAATGGCTTGATGAAATCAACCTTTATGGGCTTTAAAAAATGACTATATATGTTTTGTTTTGTGAGGACAAGAACAAGAAAAACACCAGGGCCACAACAACCATGATCAAATCATGAGATGGCAATAAGGAAGCATGTAAAAACTATAGGTATGGCTTGATTTTTAGAGAGAAAATAGGGCTTCCCATAGTATACTTTACACATACAAACAATCCATGCAACCACCATATTATGCAAAGATAAAGATGATTTTTTCCATGAAGAGATCCTACAATTTTTTGAGAGCGTGGGTTTGCTTTGGATGCGTTATTGCTTATTGTTGTAGGTGCCATTATGGCTTACAAAGATTATTCTAAATGCCCAAACAATACTTCCAATCAATTTAGTGGTTTCACAATCCAAAACTGGCCATCGTTTCACCTCTTGTCTAGTCAGAAATGAAGAAGATGGATATGATTTTGAAGAATGAAATAAGCCTCTTCACTTCCAACACTCTAGCAAAGATACAACTTCATCAATTCAGGGGTCAAATGGAGGAGGATGCACTAGTTTTATCACTGTTATTTCATGCATAAGCATAGGATTGAGTGCTCCTCTTTCCCTAGCTTGAATTTGCATAAATAATCCTTGGGAAAAATCCCAAAATCCTTATCCAACCATGCAGAAGATTTAAACCCTTCAACCTAAATCAATAGTGGAGATAAAGTTCTCCTTTCCATGCATAAACCCTGCTCACTATTTAAGTGTAGTGCACTATTTTTAGGTAATTGCTAATTTTTTTGTGATTACCATATAAGCGCTTGGTTTTTTAATCTAACCATATTATAAAATAATACCAAGGATAACAATACATAGACCAAAGCTCCAAGTTGTTTGCACATACATTGTTGTCTTATGTGTTTGCATTACTAACTTGTAATTATTTTTCTTTATTTTTAAGTTACACTCACAAATAGAATTTAAACACAATGCAACCATCCTGTCGAGTCCATCAAAAAACATAACCATGCATACAAAATCATCCATGAGTACATTAATATTCAAGCATACACATTAGAGAGTTAACCTTGAGGGAATTCCAGGATCATAGGCCAAGAAATTAAAATAGGTCTGCTACCATCACTCATTGAAGCAAACAAAGTTAGTTGAATGTAAACCATATCCATATGTACCATGAAAAGTAATTCAACCAACTAAATTTGAAGTGGATTAAGTACATTAGGGACAGTAGAATCCTATGGGGAAAATGTAATAAAATGGTTCATTTTAATCATTGGGATATCAAGTGCCATTCTCATCTAATCAAATGTCTTCAAAGTGTGCCAAGTTACTTCCAAGTTCCTGAAAATATGTAGTGAAGGTGCCACATATTAAATCAAAACCCCAATGTATAGAAGTGAACTTACTCATAGTATAGATGCTATATATGTTTATCATTCCTAATTAACTCCTTCTTAAATGATTCACTTGTACTGAGGACCTGACGTGTCACAGCTTCGCTGGCATAGATCTCAAGCTGCCATGACATGAGGTTGAATCTTATTAGACAAGGTTGGCAATACGTCAAAGTTAAGATAACCATTTCGGTCCTGAGGCATATTTTATGACAAGATAGAATGCACGTTGGTCACAGTTTGCCAAGAACCTTTTCAATCATGTTGTTACATTGTTATTGGAATGTGTCATAAAATTTTGGAAATAACAATTGTTCTTATTGCTGGTATTATGGTCATTGAAGCCCTATCCTGCCCAAAAAATTAGGTCAAACTCTGCTCAAAATGTCCCCTTTTGAATGTTGGTTCTTAATATGTCATTATTGTTGTTGGAAACCATAGATTGTTGCCCTAAAAACACAAAATTGGTTGCTCTCCAGACCTGCTCTCAAAAGCCTCCATTGAAGTTGAAGATGAAGATGATTTGGCTTAGCTTTTATATATTATAGCTTTTCCATTATTTATCCTATGATAATTTTAATTTTTTACTGTTTGTAATTGCAGATCTAGTTTTGGGGCAGATGGACAATTTAAAAGTGACTTCAGATAAAAGAGAGAAATACACTATTTACAGTGAAGTGGATCAAAATATGGCACCATTACACAAGAGAAATAGCCATAAAATAAGGGGTGTGGATGAGAACCAAAAAATAATAGAGGGAGAAAAAAATGTTTACCTATCAGCAAAGGGAGAGTTATTCCCAATAGATCCTACCACAAATTCTTTCCCAGAATTTAAAAGTGTAACAGGGCTGGTGAAGTTCTTGTGCCTATCGATGGCACTGCCTATCCAATCTGAATCAACATAACCCTCCAGGTTAATCCTTTGATTCACATCGTACTTGAGCCCATAATCAACTGTACCCCTCAGGTACCTTAGAATATGCTTTGCAGTAGTCAAGTGACCATTTCTCGGATCTGTCAAGAACTGGATCAAGGTGTTCACAACAAAGCAAATGTCTAGTCTTGTGTTCGTCAGGTACATCAATGACCCAATCATTTGACGATACATCGTAGCATCAACTGACTCTGATGAATCATCACTCAATAGCTTCAGGTTCGATGCCATAGGTGTGGCCATAGTCTTGCATTCCATCATCCCAAAACTCTTCAGGATCTCTACTGCATACTTCCCTTATCCAAGGAAGATTCCATCCGCACTTTTCCATACCTCCATACCTATAAAATAATGCATCCTACCCAAGTTCTTCATCTCGAACTTGACATAAAGCTTTCTCTTCATATCAGCAATCAACCCATCCATACCTGTTACAAATAGATCATCTACATATAGTAGAAGCATCACTGGGTTGCCATATTCAACCTTGTCGTAAAGGTTGGAATCCAGTTTACTCTTAGTAAAGCCTAAAGTCATCAGTAATCTGCCCATCTTGTCGTACCATGTCGAACCTCAAGATATTCTATAGTCACTCCCTCTGAAGCGAAGCATCATGCTCCCTCTATCTTCTGTGCTCTATGCACAGAAAACATTTTGTACTGGAGTGACAAGTAGTATCCATCTAGGATAATTGGATACCAAGATCCTCTATTTTGAACTTTTTCAAAAGTTCTTCTCACATCCATCTGTGAGCTTGTCATCCTTTATCAACATTGTAGAAAAGGTTAAGATATTCATTAAGCTCATCATGTATGTGTTATCCCATGGGTGTCTTCTGAACTCGTACATGGCCTTCTTTCATTTTCACACATGATTATGCATGTCATGTGACTTCACTTCCAGTGGCTACAAATGTCTCTTCGTAGTCTATGCCTTCTTTTTCATGAGAAGCCTCGTGCTATGAATATTGCTTTGTATCCCACGATGTTTCCATCTACTGCATGATGGAGCTACAAACTTCCCTTCACGTATTGATACTGCATCCTAGACATCATTCTTCTTGAACTAGTATTCCATTTCTTCTTGGTTACTTCTTCATGGTTGGAAGGTTCTGCATCAATGATTTCACTGTATTTGTCATATTATTCTTCATTTTGAAATGTCGTCACTTGTTCTTCGGAACAAGTCTTATCCTTCTTTGCTTGTAGGTGATTATGTATGCGATCTTTCCTACAAGTAAAATGTGTTTGTATGGTTAGAAACATTTCATAAGGAATATTCATACTGGAAAATTCTTATGCATAAATATATGATCATGCAACTACTCTAGCCAATACAACATTCATCCATATTTCACTGAAACTTTCTAGATGCCTTCCATCTCTACCAGGACAACATTGAGATTGTGCACTAATCCAATATGTCAGCAAAGAGTTTTCATTCTAGATAAGTAGCAATGGAGAGTTGTATAGCACCATGAGCTACTTACCCATCACATGCATATTAGTAGTATACTATCATTAATGCAAACATACTATCATGCATAATACATCAACATAACAAAACAATATCATGAAATGACAATTGAATACTTATCTTTATTTGTTTCGTGGGTAGAATCCTTCTTGAGCCTTCAGCTTCATTGTCTTCTTTATTCATAATATCATCGTTTCTTATCCAAATTCTAAGGTGGATAAGAGATTCTTCAAGAGTTGAGTTCTTCATATTCCTCATTTCTTGAGGGATCTTCTTTGGATGGTGAGAGCTTGATCTTCAATTGCTCCCATATTCTCTTCTCTTCTTATGAGTTGAGCTTCTTCTTCCCAGAGTCTATTTAAAGTAATCACTTCCTTCTGGCACAAATTCCTCGAATGAATGAATCCCATGATCCTGGGAGGCCATTCAAGGTGGCTATCACTACTTCTACATTCTTCACTTCTTCTTTTACCGCTTCAAGTTGTTCTTTGATTTGAGAGACCCTTATGACTGCATGGTCTCTGCATTCTGGATCTTCACATTCTTCAAATGGTTTCTTAAGGTCATCTTCTAATGTATGTTCTTCCCTTCAAATAGCTTGTTCAAGGAATAAAACATCTCCGATGTCTTTGGGGAAGACACTTGTAGTACAAGTTGATTCATGACTGAATCAGCCATGATCTTCTTGGCCTTGACCAAGTTCTTCTTGTGCAAGGCTTCTAGCCTCATCTCCCTCTGGAATTGGAACCTCTATACTCATGTAGGTGTCCAATCCATTTTCTTTAGAGAGATTATATACTTCCAGGCTTGGAAGTTGTCAACTTCCCCAAGCTTGTCATCAAGCTGATGTGATAGATCACTTTGAAATGAGAACCTCAAATGAAAATAACAAAGGATTAGATCTTACCGATTTGAGGTGTCTGTCCTGGTTTCGGAGCTGGATGATCTAGGGTTTGTCACAGAAACCCTAATTTTAAAAACTTGGAATATTTCAAATATGATTGTATGGGAATATATATCTCTTCAAATGGAGCTGTCCAATGTACTCCTTTTCTGAAAACAGTGGAGGGAAGCTCTCGAAACAGGAAGCCCTAGTTTTCCAATTTCTTCTGCAGCAATGTCTGTCACTGTTTCTGTGATATATCAGAAATTAATGCTCCTCTATGTCTGAAATTTCTCACTGAGGTAAAATAACATGTCCCTGATACAAATCCATAGGTTTCATCAGAATTGGTTTCACCAATTGGGATTTATGATCCATTTCCCAAGGTGACCTGTTACAGGACTGTTCAGAATAGCAAAGTTGTACGGCATGCAACGTGTCACTGGTTCATCTTCTGGGTATGATATTTGGACAAAAAAACTTAAAGTCCGTGCCCTTTCTAGAACATATTCAGGAATTCAATTTGGACCTCTTTATCCAAAGATATTGCAATTATCCCCAGGTGTCTTGTTTAGGGATGAATTCTGGAAGAGGATGAATCCCTAACTTGGAGGGATCATATCTCCCAGAATATAGAGAATAGGAGGCTGATTGTTTTACATAGTGTACATGAGGATTTTATATTTGGACCCTAAAATTTTCAGCTCCTGAGACTTCTCCAATCTCAGGATATAGCGAATGTACCAAAACTTAGCAGTTTTAGTATTTAGGGTTTTTCTAACTCGGGGTCAAACTAGGGTTTGACTTTCCCAGAGTTTCACCCAACCAAATTTCTTGATCCAGGTCTCTAAAATTCGGTTTTTATGAGGAGCAAAATCCTATGCTGGGCTCATTCAAAAATTCCTTTTTTTGTAGAAAGCCCTAATTTCACACACCAAAACTGAAAATGCTCGGAATCGAATTTCGCTTCGACGAAAAGATGCGCCCTTCAATAAAGAGTCAGCCTAGCATACTTTTGCTGATGGATTGTGGAGAGAGACCCAAAAAGTAATAAGCCCTAGATTCTATAGCTACACAATGTATTCTTCTCAGATTAGCTCTGATACCATGTTGGATTTTCATCATTCCAGCTAGCATTATGATCCTAGGATCTTTTAACTGAGAGAATAACAAGCACAGTAGTAAAACATAAGCACAACACAAGAGAGAAGAGACACAAAGAATTTTCCTTGGGGAAACCATAAAGGAGAAAACCCCACAACTTCCTCAGAGATAGAATCAGCACAAAATGGTAAGACCCCAAAACAGTAAGATGCTCTCCCGACAGCAGTAGTCTCTCTCTCTCTCACTGAGAGAGCTTCTCCTCTCTCACTCATGTGCCCTCAATGAGTGAGAGTGTTTGTTGCAAGTGAGATAAATAGAGAGGCTCACTCTCTATTTATATTATTTTGTTCAATTGAAGTGCACTCCTACATGTCGGCCTCACTTAACAATTACTTACTAGAGCTGACATCTCTAGGAGTGTCTAATAACCCTAGTGCCCCACCACTTGTGGGAACTTTTCCTCCTCCGACCAATAGGAGGGTAACATAATGGTGGGGACTATTTCCCCAACTTACAATGAATCACCTAGGGTCGAATTCATTAGGATAGTCTAATAACCCAAGGGCCCCACAACTGTGGGGACTTTAACCCTTGACCAATAGGATGGTTACCCACAATGACTTGACATGACTTTCTAATTATAGAAACTTATCAGAATAAACATCAGGGTATGACATGAATCAAATACATTACAATACATCCCGAAATAAACATTGGGTTACAATACATAAGAAATATGGATGAATACATTCCGAAGTTACAATTACATCAACAATGATGATTAGTACCACTTCAGTTAACTCCATTGGAGCTACTTGGAGTTAGTGATGCGCTACCACCTACTATTTGGCATGCAATGACACGCGTCTGAGTTACTTTCATCTAGACTCAGTCATCGATTGCACTCCAATTGAGTTAGGACTTAGTGTGAGAGTCGGTTATGGCTAGATTAGTGGTTAAATAAGTGTGTCTAGTGCTGTTGACATTCAATTAAGCTACACCCATCCATTCAATTCAAATGACCTCCAAGAGAATTAGAATTGGCTTGGAATTCATGCATTATACATGACATTGTATTGTATCATTCATTCTTTTACTGATAATACATAACTGCAACCTACTATTGCAGTACCATTACATAATTTCATGTGTAATTTGTCATTGAATCACTTGTGAGTTTATACTTTGTCCCAAGATTGCTGTGACAAAATTAACATAACTAGACAAGTCAGTCTATGAGAAAATTATATCGGCAGGATGGTCGATTATTGGAAATGATATTCCATGATAAGAGGGGGTCAATCATGTTAGTAGAAAGAAGACTTACCTAAGACGAAATAAAAATATTCAGAAAGAATTTTTTTAACAAAGTAGATTTAATGCTTTAAACATTATTGTTCTAATATTAACCAAGGTCATTCGATATGGATAGAGCTATTAAGTCTCCTCTAGAGACTGGCCACCTCTAAAGTGAATTACTTTAGCCCATGACCACTTGGTTTAACAATGATATAAAAATATCAGAGCATCAAAAAAGATTGAACAAGTAAAGAATAAAAGCATGCGAAAGAACACACACACACACACAGACATACATATCCCAAATAATTTAAAATGACCTTATAGAAAATGGAGCCAAACTATAATTCAAATGAACAGTAGATAAGGGAGATTGCAGAGGCAAGTCTTCCCATTGTCACGATAGAGGTCAGGAATGGATTTCCTTACTGAGTGCTCACATATTTCCTAGAGTTTATGGGTAGTGGATCTTCAATATATTTTCTAAGAGTTTATGGGATAACAAAAAAGACTGTCATTACAGGAATCGAGAATGCTTCATAAAGGGATCCTATGGAAATTCTACTTAATAAAGGTTTCAATATTTTTATCTAAGTTGGCATCCTCTAACTGCTTGACTCAAGTTGATGAAATGTATGCATAAAGTGATGATGAGTTGGAATAAATTTGGAAGCATCACTAGTAACTGATGATGATTTGAGAAGGTTGTGAAGCATCCGAGTTAATTAATGATGAGTGAAAAGGAATTTGGAGAATAAATAGTAATTGATGTTGAGTGAAAACTTTGGAACATCAATTTTCAAGCTGAATTTGTATATTAGGTGCATCCTCTCGTGATAAATGTGAACCTATTGGCAGGTGGTTTTGATGAATATAAGGTGCACAAAAATAAGGGTGATGCATAAGACCAAAGACGGTGCACAAGACCAAGGATGACATGCAAGGCAGAAAGTCAAAAAAGATTCATCTTGGTCATGATTTTGTAGTAATTGGCAATAGTTTTGTAGTTTTGGTCCAAGTTAGGTAGGAAGTTGATCAAAGTGGACCATTTTGTAAAAGGTGCAAGCCTATGAATAGAGATAGGAATGTAATGTTGAATTATCATTATCAAATCTGTTGATATGCTATGCTAGGCATGCTTAGTGAATCAAGAGATGAATGCTGAATTGTGCCCCGTGGAATACTGATAAGTGTTTTGTCACACTTGTGAAGATGTAATCTGAAAACCCTTTTTTGATGCGAAGAAATATGACATGACGGAGGTTGATGGAAACACTATGTTTTATGTTGTACTTCTTTTCCTATGTTGAATGATGCAATTTGAATGAATCAATGCTGCAATATGTTTGTTGTTTCTAAATGATGCAATGTTTTTGTGTTTTGAATCATTCCATGGTGATCGATTTATTTATGAGTAACTGTATTTCTATGATCTGAATATGTTGATGTGATCTAATGGTTAATGATATGAAACCACAATAATAAACCCGTGTTGGATATCTGAAGTAACGTTGCGATATTTAGATAGTAGATGCATGAACCCTCCTTCTTACTATGGAAACATGGTTTCGACAGTTATCCCTTGAACATATCGGGTGAGAATTCATGTGCTTCGTAGGTGTTGTTGTAAAGGGTAAAAATTGTCTAGGTCGATGCTCAAGGAGATCACTGAGTTAAGGGCGTCGACAGAGTGTGAATCCCTGTCAATGGATCTATGTCAACAAATGGTTTTGTTTCCAGGACCATAGTGTGAGGATAAAAAGGATATTTTGTGGCATCTGACGAGACCAAGGATTCAAGATTGGTTTGATCAGAAGGCTTGAGAATTTGCAGGGAAAGAGAGTCAAAATTCAAGATTGATGATAGAAGAGTGGTTGGGAAGCTATCTCTTTTATGACCTCCCCGAGTACTTCTTATCTAAGTTTTTGATCATTTTTTACGAGTTTTTGGTGCATTTTACCTATCAAAAGACAAGTTTTCAAGGAGTTGAACCCACTTGCTTGACCCTGGAGCTGATCTAGAAGCTGAAAGAGGTAGACAATAGAACATCGAGGGTTGTCAAAGTGTGGCTTGACAACATATTGGAAGGCTACATCACTAAGTTCATGGTCGACAAATTCAAGTCTTATAATGATGCAGAAAGGGAATTCTTCAAAGGATCAATAGGTATGTTTCTGCTATCTTTACAATTGTCGATTAAGATGCTCATTTGTGAAAAGGGTATATTGAAGATGAAGAGTCTGATGTGTGGAGGTTGTGGCTATTGCAGAGATGAGGGTTGGATGGCATGATACAAGGTATATGGATGGGAGTTACAACGAGACTATGAGGGAAGCCAAGTAACAACGTGGTCTTCTGTGAAGTGGGGTAAGGTTTTGACAAGAGAAGAGGCAAAGGACTAAGGAGAGTTCTGTTGCAACCAGAACAAGAAGCTACAAGAGAATATCACAAGGGACTAAGCAACTGTACAATGAAAAAGGAGATGAACAGGCTACATCCGAGCCTATGAAAATACAAACCCAGAGAAACAACATTCCCACACCTCCGTGCATTGCACTACACTCGGGAAGAAATACTAGCTCAATACCAAATTGTCTAATGTGTCATAAACACACGAATAGTGGTAGATAATTGAATGTAGGAAAAAGGCCCAGGATGATGGGCAATGATGTAAAGTTACCTATGTTTCATGGGAATGAGATTGAGGATCCTGAATAGTACTGGTTTCTATGTGAAGCAGTATGGATCAATTGGAAACAACCCTTCAAGGTCGCGCATTGTACTCATACATGAAGTTTATGCGGGTTCCTAGAGGGAACACAACAAAGTCTTTAGAAGAGAATAGAAACATACTTATTGAAGAATTTAGGAAGCCCAAGTCTAAGTCACAATATATCATGGAGCTAAAGGAGATAAAGAAATATCCAAATGAATCAGTCTGGGATTTTGATCAACGATTCAAGATGATGATGGAGAAATCCAGTTTTGGAATGAGCGATGTACAACACAAGGAGTGGTTCATTGTGGCATTGGTACTACATATCAGGATGCCCTTGATGTAGTAGAATATTTTAACATAGAGTGAGGTTTTGGATATTTCAATGAATATGGAAGCTTCACCTATTGGAGAAATTGAGTTGGCATGAATAAGATCCAATCGCAACTGGTAAACCTAGAGATCCAATTACAAGATATTAAGAAAGGAAAGGAAGATCATGAGGAAATATGGTGTACTCGATATCATGTGGAGGGACACCATAAGGATCAATGCCCATATTTTTGAAATTATTTTCTATTAGGAGCTCCAAATACGTTAAGTCATGGTGGCTTGTCTTGGTGTTGCATATTTCAAGTTCATGGACATCGACATGAAGACTGTGTATACCTTTAGAAAATGTTATCCAAGACTACAAATTTGTATTGTACATTTTTTCGATCTGTTGGTCATGAAGACAAGGACTGTTGAGAATATGATTTTCTCCAGGACATGGCGATGGATGCGTATTACATGAAAGCAAAATAACATCGATAGGTGGAGAGATCCCCACCACAGTTGCTTCCGCATATGGTACAACCACAACCGCAGTTTGTACCGCAACCAAATTTTTATCCGATGTGCCCACAATATAACAAGATGCAGTATGCACTACAATAGGGGAAGTATACTCAACTATAGTATGCCAACAAAAGCTAAATACCCCACAACAACACTAGTTTAATTATCCGCAATATCAACAACATGGGGGATTTCTCGAAGGATTTCGAGGAGGACGAGGTAGAGGTTTTGTTTGAGGAGGACGACAAAGTCAAGGAACCGTGAAATTTTACAATTGTGGAGTATTGGGACATTACCAGATAGATTGTACAAACCTACAGTTGCAATGCACTTACTGTACCGCTGGAGACCACATAGTTAAATATTTTCCATAGCTGATTGCAAAGTGGCAAGCGAAGAATGTTTCAACACCACAGAACCAGAATCAGAATGCGAATCAGAATGCAAACCATCCAGTGAATCCACCACAAAACTAGAATCAAGGACCAAAAGTTGGGAAGATCTTAGCAGAACCCAAAACTCAGTCCGTTGATGTTGCTTTCATTACTCGTGCAGGTGCGACAATAAGGGATGATGTCCCAATCCCATAAGTTCATTTGGATGGATGGAAAAATGTGCAATTTGATCTCAACACTAAAAGGGATACGTTCTTTGAAGCATGTTCCACCATGAGAAGAGATCCGATTAGGTTACCTATTTATGAAATGCCACCTATTTTTTATTCAACTCTAGCAGCATGACCATCACGACTGCATGGTACCTTGCAAAATTCTTTGAATGTTGTATGTCACTAGCAAAATATCGTAATGCACTCGCCGAGATCATGAGTCAGTTGCATCCACCACAAAAGGGTCGAAAGGAGTCTGTTGTGTACTCCCTGCATAAGAAGAAAACTAGAAAGCAAATGAGAATGAATATTCAGAATGAGGATTATGATGTAGATTCAATTATTATGTATCTGGGATCATATGTCAACATTTTAACAAAACAAGCATGGGAGAAGATGGGGAAGCAATAGTTGGTTTGGTACCCTATGCAACGATGACTAGCTAATCAGTTTAGGGTGCCACCTATTGGACAAGTACCATGCTTAATGGTGGAAGTCAAAGAAATGAGCACATATCCATATTTCATTGTTATCACATATGCCAATTTCAATGTTATCAAGATTGTTGATGAAGGAAAATTATATCCTACACTGTTGGGGATCAGATGGGCTAGCGACAGCTTGGCGGTGATCAACTTGAAGAAGCATGTGATGAATTTCAAGAACCGCGATATCAGATTCATAGCCCCAATGGATACAAGTGAAGGAAGAAGGCATGCCATACCAGTTAAGGAAGAAGTTGTAGAAGGCATGCGTTCAAGGACTTTATCTAGAATTTTTTAGCAGTATACATGGATGATTGGACAGTGTATGGATTGGTAAAGGACCATCTTTAAAATTTGTGACTGATGTTGGAGTGGTGTCGACAACATCCGATTACGCCAAATTCAAAGAAATTCATATTTTGTGCACCATTCGAGATGTTTTTAGGGCACATTGTCTATAAGGAAGGACTGTTGGTCGATCTAGCTAAGATTGTGCTTATTGTTAAATTTCCACCACCCACGAGCATGAAGCAACTTAGATCAACAATAGTCCATAGAGGATACTATTGCAAGTTCATTAGAGGATATGCAACGATCACAATGCCTATGGAGAAGTTGTTGAAGAAAGATTCACAGTTCGAATGGAGTCATGAGTGTTAGGGAAGTTTCGAAACCTTAAATACAAAGATGGACACAACACCAATATTGGTTTTTCTGGACTGGAAGAAGGAATTCCATATCCATGTTGATGCGTCGTCAATTGCACTAGGAGTGGTGTTGGTGCAACCAGGCCAAGGGGATATTGATCATCCGATTTCTTTTTTAAGTTGGAGGATGTCATTTGCAAAGAAGAATTATGCCATGACTAAGAGATAAGGGTTGGCAATGGTCTACACAATGTAGATGTTTCGACACTATTTGTTGGGAAGACATTTCAAGATGTTCATTGATCATTCTATGCTGCATTACTTGGTGAATAAGAATTTATTGGGAGGGAAGATATGACATTGGCTAATCCTCTTCCAAGAGTTTGATTTTGAAATCATTGTGAATCCAGGTCACTTGAATGCAGGACCTGGCCATTTGTCGCAAATAGAGATTGGTGAAGAACCAATGAACATTGAGGATGGAATAACTAATGCACAACTATTAAGGGTTGGAATGGTTGATGACTACTATGAGAAAATAGTTCATTTTTTAGCAACAAGAATGGAACTATAGGGATTCACCACAAATTAGAAGAATCAGTCCATTGTTTAGGTTGCGTATTTTCAGTTCATTGTCAACAAGCTCTATAATATGGGACCTAATGAGATCTTGCATCGATGTGTCCTACATCATGAGCAAGAAAGGATATTCATGGAACCACATGCAGGAGTTGTAGGTGGACACTATGGAGGTCGCGTAACTTCCAGGAAGGTACTTCGTGCAGGACTATGGTGGCTGACTCTCAATGGTAATGCAACCGACTATGCAAGGACTTGTGATGTTTTCCAAAGAATGGGGAAGACGTCACAAAGGTATGATATGACATTAGTACCATAGGTAAAACTGCATCCATTTGATAAATGGGCAGTGGATTTCATGGGACCCATCAACCCACCAGGAAAAAGGACTGGGGCCTGGTATATCATCACAACAACGGATTACTTGACAAGGTGGGAAAAATACACACCAATGGCATATTGCATGGCTGCGACTGTAGAAAGATTCATATTTGAGAATCTTGTCACTTGATTTGGTTGTCCAAAGATCTTGATGAGTGATTAGAAAATTCATTTCACCAATCACACCATCAGTGCACTGAAAGAGGAGTTCTATATTTAGCACAAGAAGAGCACCCCTTATCATCCACAAGCTAAAGGGATAGTTGAAGAATTCAATAAGGTGTTGGAGAATGTTCTCACAAAGGTTTGCAATGCAAATCGTGATGATTGGGATTTAATGATTTCGACAGCCTTATGGGCTTATCACACTACTTTCAAACTGTTAACAAGGAAACCACCATTGAATTTGGTATATGGGAAGGAAGAAACGATGCCAATGGAATATATAGTTCCAAGTTTGCACATCGCAACAACGATAGGGATGGATGATGAAGGACCATTGGAAGAGATCCTCACTCAGCCGGTACATCTAGAGGAAGACTGGTTCATTGCAGGATTTCATCAGTGCATTGAGAAAGATCAACAGAAATCATGGCATGATCGACACATCAAGAACAAGCACTTTCAACAAGGAGACTTGGTGTTGCTATATGAGAGTAAGTTTGTGAAACATCCAGGTAAGTTGCAAATGCATTGGTTAGGTCCTTATGTAATCAATTTCATTACTGAAGGAGGTGCAATATAGTTGTAACAATTAAATGGTGCGATGTTACCTAAATTAGTGAACGGAATCTGACTCAAGCTCTACAGGGAGAGACCACTACAATGTGAAGCATGAGGTATTGTGCCAAAAAAAATCATGAGGTGGTATTAAGGAGGTTGGCACACTGGAAGAAACTAGCAACGCAAGCAAAAGAGTCAAAGTCATAGTTAGGAAGCAGTGTGGCGATGTCCGCAGGGATACGATAGAGTAAAATCAGGAAGTTAGTGCAGTAGTTAAACTGGTTAAGTGGCACTGACGTTGGAAAAGACACACATTAATGGTGGATCTGACCATTAGATTGGTAGGATCAACGACATATTCGTGTTATGAATGGTAGATTTGGTGTGATGATCAGGAAATATTTCACATGGGTGATCCTGCACTATAAGAAGTCACAGGGTGTGGCTTGGAGGCACCATTGTGATTATTGAGATGCATAGTTGAGTGGTATTGAAGAGCAAAGTCAAGAGTTTGTTAAGAAGTTGTGAGTAATGCAGAGTGCAACAATTTCGCAAGAGATTTTGAGTGGGAGTCTAAGGGATTCACCAATCATTGGCGTGCAAATTGAAGAAGAGGCGACCATCATGTTGGTGGGATCGTTGCCAATTATACAGAAGAGGGGGCCAATTTTCCTAAGTCACGAAAGAAGACAAATCCGCAAAGCAGGAGGGGCCGTTGACGACTGAAACTGAGGGCTCCACAACGAGGAATGGGGTGACTGCTACAAATATTCCTGGATTTGTTCCACCTTGTAACCCCTATGAAAAGCATCGAAAGTTGACAAAGAAACATAAGTATCCAATAAAGATTCTGTCACTACCAATGGGAATGAAGTGCACCTTCAACATTGTGTCATGCTTAACGAGGATGAAATATGAATACCGTGATCTACTGACGTATACTGAGTACACATCAGATCCATTCGAGGAAAAGACTGGGAATTAGAGTGACCCAATGGTGTGCACCCAATAACAATGGGCAGTGGGATTGCAACACTCAACCGTTTTAGGCCTCGTCCATATGCCACACTTTGGTACGTTGGTGGGATCCAATGCGTGTTCCAGGAAGTTGTTGGTGTGTTTCCATGGTGGTTATCTATGGCTAGACCGATCGGTACTAGACAGCGTCGAGCTGATATCATAGATTATGTGGTTTCCCATGTAGGGACATGACCCTTCGCACTACTTTCGTGACAAAGATAATGATAAGTAGTTAACTGCCAAGCTAAAGAATAATTACATATTGGATCATGAAAGACGAGGGTATGTCACATACACAATCAATGATAAGGTTGTTTGGGTTGCAACAAAGACTCTAGCCATCAAGGTAGTGTGAAAGAATCAACCAAATCAGTGTGCTTAAGGGGTAATTGCATTTCCAGAGCTGTGCATCGAGGGCATACAGATGAATTGGTCTTTATTTGTAATCAATCAATTGACTGAAGACGCCATTCTAGTATAGGAGAGGAAGTGGCCATTTACTTACAGTTGGATGATAATTATGATTGCCCTAGTCACATGGATGGAGCTCGAGGATTATCAAGGCATGGATGTCGCGACTGTCCAAGTCTGCAAGGGTGCGAGGTATCAAAATATTTGGCATCTTAGTGAGGTTGAACGACTGAAGGATTGCGCAATATAGTTTTGGATTTATTGAGATGCACTACAGGTCACAACGGTGAATATTTTGCACTTATCGGAGGAAGCAATGGAAAAATATAGACGAGTAGTGAGATTCACAATGGGACCGCATGTAATACATGTGCAAGAAAGAAGGGACCCAAAGTGGTTAGCCACTTAGTATAAGTTGATCGATGAAGAGCTAGACACGGTAGTTTCTGATTGGCCTACCGAGTGGAGGAAGCTAGTGAGTGGAGAAGAAGTATTAGATGCTACGACGAGTCCACCACCCGATGCTCCGATGGATGAAGCATTGGTAGACAAAAAAGATCAAAATCCATGAGAGGCACCTTCAAGGAATTCGATAGATTCAGAGGAAGAGTGAAAATATGAGGAGACAAGAAAAAAGAAGAAACACGAACGAGGAAAAGCAAGTAGTATAGTGATGATGGTGGATGAACAAGTGAATCACATCATTGTGGCAATAACAACGATGACAACTACAAGTGAGAATCAACTAAGGTAGAAGTTGACTAAGGCATTTTCAGAGTAAAGTCGCAACTGCAGTATTTAATTAATCCAATGTTAGACATGATGATCAAAACCAACTTGTTACACCATAAATGTGAGATCAATATAGTGAAGCGGGTCAGGATCGTGCCAATTTCGCCATGCACATTAAAAACGCATAGTGAGTATGTTGATGCCTTTCTACAGTTATTTGAAATAATTGCACTGAACCTGAATGAGTTATCAATGCACACATTGGTGCAGCTACAAAAGTTGGCAATTCAGGATCTATTCAACAGTGAGCAAATTATTGACAATCACCTACTAAAATCGCAGGAGAGAGAAGAGGCAGCGAAGCAAGAGATTGAGAACTTGAAGAAGGCGTAGGACAGATTAATTGTCGAGAAGGTGCAGTTGTGGAATGACAAATCTTAGTTGGAGAAGGCGGTTTCTTTCTCCTATCAAGATGTCCCAGAGATGGCGGAGGACATGGATGTGGAAGCCAAAGCTCAAAAGTTAGGATAGATCATTGTATACTTCAAGAGGGACTTGGAAGACTTGCAGGAACTAGTGAACCTGAGGACATCTCTAGAGAAAGGTTCTAAGCTAAACGGTGCGATTTAAGATGCAACAACGCGGCTTGACGAGAGTGAAATAGAGGCCAAGTTGATTACAAATGCGACCATGCATTTTTGGAGTAGCATGGTCCAGGACGAGTAATTGGAACAATTGAATAAACAATTGCGGGAAGCGGAAGCACAGTTCATTGCAATATGGATATCACTCATAATGATGCCCTGGGTTTTATAAGTCATGAAGGAGACAGAGTTAAAGGCTTTGTATTAGTGAGTAACCAAGCAACGAGAGCATGAGAAGCGATGCACAAATTAGCTTGAGAAGTTCCAGGATATTGGTGAGTAGCTTTCGTTGAAAGAAATAATGTACTTCAAGCGTGAGGAAAATTTGAAGTGAGGTGACCACGAAGATTGATGAAAATCCACTTGAACAGGATGTTGCATACTGCATGGATATCAGTGACAAGATGAAGGTGCAGGTAGAAGAAGTCAAACAACCATATGAGGACTTCAAAATCAAAATAAATGACTATACTGTTTCTAGTTGACGTGGTTCAAGGGTTAGCCACAAGATTGTGTTGGGGGCCTGTTGGCAGGTGGTTTTGATGAAGATAAGTTACGCATGACCAAAGACGATGTGCAAGACCAAGGATGGAACACAAGGTGTAAAATTCAACAAAGAGTCAGCTTGGTCATGATTTTATAGTAATTAGTCATAGTTTTGTAGTTTTGGTCCAAGTTACTTAGGAAGTTGATCAAAGTGGACCATTTTGTAAAAGGAGCAAACCTATAAATAGGGATAGGATGTAATTTTGAATTATCATTATCGGATTTGCTGATATGTTATGCTAGGAATTCTTAGTGAATCAACAAATGAATGTTGAATTATGCCTTGCGGAAGACTGATATCTGTTTTGTCACACTTGTGAAGATGTTTTCTGAAAACCTGTTTTGATGCGAAGGAATTTTACATGACATAGGTTGATGGAAACACTTTGTTTTATGTCTTTCTTATTTTCCCGTGGTGAATGAGAAAATTTGAATGAATCAATGCCGTAGTATGTCTGTTGTTTCTTAATGATGCAATGTTTTTGTGTTTTGAATAATCTTATGGTGATTGATTGATTTATGAGTAATTGTATTGCTGTGATTTGATGGTTAATTATATGAATCCATGATGATAAAACATTGTTTGGATCTCTAAATTAATGCTGTGATAGTTAGACAGTAGATGTATGAACCCTCCTTCTTACTGGGGAAACGTGATTCCAACATTTCTCCCTTGAACATATTGGGTGAGACTTCACCTGCTTTGCAGGTGTTGCTGGATAGGGTAAAACCTGTCTAGCCTAGTTCTCAAGGATATCGTTGGGTTAAGGGTGTTGACTGTGCGTGATCCCCTGTTGATGAATCTGTTTCAATAGAACAAGAGATATAACTATGTGTATTTTGTACAGGGTTGAATTTTTATGTATTTCACATTCTGTTTGGAGGCATGTCATAACAACTTGATATGATTGTTATATTTTGAGAAACAAGATAAGAGTATTGATTGACATGTGCATTGGCATTAAATTTTAAATTAGTATGCGTTTGATATTTTAAGAAAATCATGTTACACGTATGAATTATGGTTATGTTATGTTCTATGATGAATCAACAAAGTGGAACATTATTAAAATCACTTGGGGTAAATGCTACCATACAGAGGTATGGATGTGAAAATTGAAAATGAGAAGGTAATATGCATGGAAATAACAAGAATGGATAATTTTATCTCATATTTAGAGTCATTTATGCTATGAATGATTGACATATATGTAGGTAAATCATTTAATCATTTTGAGTAAAGTGAACGAAAAATAATTTCCATGAAAGAAAAAGCAATATGTTGCAAGAGAAAGTATTATTTGTATTATTATTTACTTTGAAGAAGTCATGTTTTACATGATATGTATGGTTGAAGATTTGGGAATTTCTAGATTTTCATGTGTAAGTCACATGTTAGGAAATGCAAGAAGGCATGAAAGATAGATGAAGAAGGATATTTGCAAAGATAGTTGAAGTTACATAGCAAGTTTGAAAGACATGAACATCAAGGATGGTGTTACTTTTAAGGGGAGTAGTATGTAACAACTCATCCATTACCTCAACTCTACTAAAACCAAAAATACAAAGACACGGTCATGACGAAAAAGTAATATAATTTTTATGCATTTCCTAGTTGTAATTTTATTATGTAGAGTTAGGATATTGAAAGATTGAATCGACTGAACGAATGAGGCATTAATCCACTAGGGGGGGGGGAGTAAATGGTCTGGAAGCCATGTCAATGGATGGTGAGTGTCATCTTAAGTCTCGTGGACACTTGAGTAAAAGTATTTGTTCACTTGATTACACAATGTTTTTAATATTTTTTCTACACATGCACATTAGTGGCTAATTACTGTGGGGTTTTAGCGAAATCTTAAATCCTATCTAACAATATAAATTGATGTATTAGTAAATGGTTACTAGTAAAATTAAATGATGTTTCTAGATATGATTAATATCCTAGATTCGAGAAGCGTGCTAAGAAATATCATTAATGTCCTAAGAGAAGCTAAGTTGTGTCAATAACCTAAATACTATTAAATATTATTATTATTTTGCGGTAGTGAGCCATTAATAATTACATAAAGTAATTATTAATTGATTAAACTAAATACTTTAGTTATCAAATTATGGAAATATTTGATTTATGTGAAGATAATAGCTTTCATATCCTTTACAAGTATTCTTAGAAAAATAATTATTATGAAAGGATATTTCCATCGCAATTCGCATGAATATACATATATATATATGAGAAAGATCATACTAAATAGATAATGATGATAATATCAAATCATTAAACACAATGCATAATAATTTTATTTTTCAAATTAAAATGATTGGTTATTATATGAGAATGGGCCATAAGTAATTTATTATTAATAAGTGTAAAAACAGTAATGCATTATAATGAAACCAATATTGATTTTATAATTTAAAAGGATATTGAAAAGAATTTGGTTGGGTCTAGTCATGTTACCACTGAGAGAGGCCCAACATTTTTATTTTCCATTTTTAGAGAGGACGTTCATGCAAACCTAAGGGGGGAAAACACATCAGAGTAGAAGAGTTGTCATTGTTTAAAAACCACATAATCATGGTAGAAGTAAAGAAGTTGGAAACCAATGGAGAAATTAAATGAGGATCTCTATAGTGATAGTAGGAAAAGAAAAGTGGATGTTGCAAGAAGGGGGAGCTCTGCACAAAGAGGTCCTTGAAATTATCATAAAATGGAATAAATCAAATAACTGGTAAGTTTCTACATTTTTCTCTCTTTTGTTATTTGATATGATTATATTGGAGAGAAATGTTTGGTTTCTTGTGTATTAGTCTATTTTAAATGCATATAATGTATAGTAGTGTGATTGCAACCAATAGTCGATGAAATGACTAAATTTATTTATTGCCCGAGATGAACCCTTTTACTAAAAATGTTTTTGGATTGCCCGGTAAATGGTTTTGATATGGAAAACATTTTTGGATTTCATGGTGAATGGTTTTGATATAGAAAACACTTTTTGGATTTATTGGTGAATGGTTTTGATCTGGAAAACATTTTTGGATTTCCTGGTGAATTGTTTTGATATGGAAAATGTTTTTGGATTTCCTGGTAAATGTTTGTATTTGAATTGTTTTTTCCTAGAATGACTAGAATCATTTATATATTGTTTGAATGTCAAAATTGAAAACATTTTTCCTATTTTTTGTATTTCTTGATAAAAGTTTTGATATGGAGGTTTTGCCCGATTTTTACCAAATTATGCTTCAAATATGAAACCGTTTTGGCTGACTATGGAATATTTTTTTCCCAAACGTAAAACTTAAAATGTTTCCTTATATTTATTAGATTTGAAAATCTAATAAGAGATGTGATCTACCATATATCTTCAAAGAAAACTTCTACCTGGGTTTTATTTTAAGTCCTGCATGTTGGGAGGAAAAGTAAGTTTCCCGGGTTAATCTTGAAAGGAAATGTATGCATGTCTTTGGGGATAGGAGAAATCCCATGCCAAACTGAAATGTTTAACGATTTGAATCTCTAAGTTCAATAAGAAGGTTGGGGTGTCTCTCGTTGGAGAATGACCCATTTAATATGTGTTATTAATTTCATTCGGATTAGGTAGGCGTAAAACTTTTGAATGACTCCACCTTGCGTAATGTAGAACTTAGGAGTTTCTAGGAAAATCGTTCCCATGCAAAGAAAGATTGTTATGTTTCGTATTTAAAGGTACAAATCGATTTTTATTGGGGAAAAGTATTTATAAAACTAAAGATCCATGGAGAATGGATGTAGAGTTAAATATTCCGAGTAAATGAATATAGTAAGGCCTATTGTTAGGTTTGGTGAACAAAGTCAAAGAACATTGTTCTGAGAACATTTTAAAACAAGATCATTAGTCCTCTGGTGTAATGCCTCACTTCAACCAAAACCCTAGTAAGAGGAACATTTGTAAAGATTCAATTAAAGATTTGAGAAATAAAGGGGATAGGACTCCCTTGTCACATATCCTATTAGATTCATGCCTAGTGCTTAGGGGTGGACCTTTGGAATATGGAATGGATGTCGAATAGGGTCATAAGGATGGGAGGGAATTCAAATTGGGTCTTTTAGTCTCCCAAGTAAACTTGCTTAGGTAAGCTTCCTCCATCCACAAGTGTCTACCTTCTTCAGATAAATACCTAATGATTGTTATGATCAATTAATATGTTTTGGGGTGAAGATAATTACACCTTCAATATCTTATACTTGCTATAAATTTGAATTGTTATGTTTAAAAAATTCATTTGATGTCGTTAGTTTCTTAATATTAAATGGTTAGATAATCATTTATGACTAATTCCCTATCTTTTTATGTTTATAGATGTATTTAATATACAAGTTTAGTTTATAAAATGTTTAAGATTAGATTTGAAGAAAAGGGACATTTGAAGGATTCGTCTTGTTAATAAGAAGGTATGTGAAAGTTGTTCTCTTAAACTAGTCATTAATTTCATATGATCAAATAACTATGTGATTGTTACTATTTTGAATGTATATTAAATGATTGAGAATGGTTTATTTTATTCCTATTTGTATTAGATGTGTGTTATGAATAAAACTTCCTATGGCTTGGGGTGTACCACAACAGACAGAGAAACCGCAGAAATCAATCCCTTCCCAATATGCAAGAGAAATAAAACATCTAACACTAAAAGATTTCGAAACATACCTTATTCCGGATGGTTGATGTAGATCCTCATTGAGCTTTTTCCAATCCCACTTGTGTTAGCAATTTTCTCTCTCAACAATAACAAACAAGACAAGCATGCTATATAATGGTGTTAGACCTACTCTAGCATATATAATCAATAATGTATAAACAATTAAAAGCATCCATGGATTCAATATTCTTTTAAATTCACATCATTGGACATGAAGAGATATTTCTATTAATATAAATCAAAGATTACATGAGTAACAACCTCTGTCGGCACGTCTACGAACTGGAGAAACTGAGTCCTTCACCTGGGCCTCCACCACCTCAATCCTCGATCTCTCGATAGCAAGCTCACAAACAAAGGAAAGATTGGGAAGAACACAAAGTGCTCCAAGGGAAAAAGGGATGCAGACTTAAGTATAAGCACACTACAATAACAATGGACTATAGTTTTCTTGCTCTTTAATTCCTCTCCCTTCAATGTATCCAAAGGGTTCCTTATATAGTGCTTCACTGGGGTAATGGAAGGTCAAATCCGAGCGATCTCAAGGAATATAGAAGGCCAAGAGACAAGTGACTTAGATCCACATCAAGGAAAACTCAAAAAATATTTGGCCTTTTGCACACATCCCCATGTACATTGATTTAAGGGTTATATCTGTGTGTATACGTGAAAAAGGGTTTAAAATTCGCATACAACAAATAATGAGTTTTTTTAGGGAAGATCTTGGAAACATCAAAGGTACAAAAATGGTCCATGGGGTCTAAAGAGTCTGCAAAGAGACAAGGAAGGCCATAAAAGTGTGATCTACCATGTGTGGTAAAATAAGCTGTAACAGATGCCCCCTAATGTGTGAGGTCAAAGGGGTGATACGATGGCCGAAATACATTATAATTCCATCCTAGAAGTGGAGTGATGAAGAACCAGGTGGAAGAACCAGCCATCCAACAATATAGTACAAATATCTCTGCATATGACTGCAAAGACATACAACAGTCCTGGATACATAAGAGTACAATGGCCATGAATAGGCATGATATATGACATGTGTGGTGATCACCATGTACAATATAGATATATTATAATCTCCATGATGAAGATATACAAATGACCAAGATCTCCATGAAAGCTAAATATATCTGACATACACTAGAATCAAGTCATGAGAGATAAAATCTCATGAACACTGGCACGATCAAGGAGGTAGCATATTAGAAATGCCACCAATATGGAAAGTATTCTACATAATCCACTACAAGTAGATGTCCTACTATGTGAATAGAGGTGTCGATGTTGAACATAGTAGTCCATCGTCTGATTACCAGTCATTGATGTGTACCATTAATAGATGTGAGATCACCCACCAATAATGAAAATGGGAATCAAGGTAATAGAGTGCAATCTAACAAGTGCGAATAAATGTGTTGAGGTTGAACACTTGAAAGAATCCATCGATTAGGGGACATTGATGTATTCCCAAAACTCTCGATGGCGAGAGAACCTAACACTAATGACTGTAAGTCTCAAGGCACTCAAATGACTCTAGACTCCTATCCTAGAATAAATGATCTGAAGTCGATGGGATGGAATCCACTAGAAGGAGGGCATTAAGGAATCCCCCATCATCCAACATGAAGTACTCAGCAAATATGTATAATTTGGAAGGACTCGATCATAATGTGCTCGAACTAGTACTAGTACCGGGAATAGATGACATGCAAATTCAAGAAAACTGAGGAATGGATGACTCAGGCTTCAACTTCCTTTGAACAAGAGCATAAAAGTGCATGGTAACTGAATCTAGGTAGCATAGACTCAATATACAAAACTGGGTCATCTCTGCGACACAGGAGGCATCGACAGAGGCTCCATAGGGACTAGAAGCTTAACCAGTCGAAACGAGTACAACTCCTAAATTCAAACTCTTAACCCAACCAATGGATGTGATATACAGTGCTCTATTTGAAGGAAACATGACTTGACTGCTGCCAAAGATAACATCTTTTCCTATCTGTCTTTTTTGTTTTTTGATTTTTTTTTGGACTTTTTCAGATATTTTGAAAATATTGAAAAAGAATAAAAGTTCTTTATAGTTACAAATAAAGGATGAGACGAGTGTCAAAGGGAAAACAAATTAGTTCCAAGCAGTGGAACATACATATGATCAATGCAAGGAAACATGTGTAGTATAATGACACTCGGGGGAAAGTCCCCTCTCGGTAAAAAATGGGGAATGAATTTGCAAAATATATATAAAATGGCTCTGCTTGGCTAGACATGAGACAAGCTCGGTCTATATGGATGATAATCAAAGTCAGGGAAGCCGACATAAGGATAAAAAAGGAAAGCAAAAATCATGATAATGCAATTACAACTTGACATATACAAGGGAGTCCCAGGGAAAAAGGCCAGCATAAAGGTCAAGAGGAGTATGAAGCTCTTTCTCAAAGTCATGGTGATACTATATAAAGGACTCCCACAACCTAAAGACGGCAACGCACCATGGGCACCAAATGCAACAAGGATCTAATTAGGGAACCCATTTATAGGAAAGCTATACCATTTGCATAGTGTCACTTCTAAAAGCAGCATGAAGGTTCGATGACACCAAGGAATGGGTTTGTACCTAAGGTTAAAATGGAATGGTCATAAGGAAATGCATAAGTGCAAGCGCATGTGATATCCTAACCTATATGCTAGTTCAGACATAATACCTATGATAGGCATGAACGAGTTGAAACCTCGGAGGGAGTGTACAAATATTGGGCCCTACATGACAACCATATTAGTCCAAAACAACCTAAAATAGTCAATAAAGAATCCAAACTATAGGATACATGGAGGAATGATCATGAAAACTGCATCCAAAGGAAACAATGCGGTGAATGATGGGATATAAAAAAGGAAAGTAAGGTGTAGACCCAACGTTCACACATCCACTACCACCCCTGTGAGGGTGACCATCGGTGAAAAGACTGAGGGAAGGGAGTCAACATCTTCCACAAATGGAGTATAGAGTGGAATGTGACCACTCCCAAATCTATGATCATGGTAAGGGGTTGTGATTCCCCCAAGTCTGACACCAGGGTCCGTACTAGGACCAAGGACGTGTGATAGGATACTAGGCATGCCGAAAATAAAAGGACCTGAACTCAAGAGAGCATAAATATACTCAAGTAACTGTGATCACAAAGGCCAACTAGCATACAAAGAGCACACTCCTAAGAAAATCTACAACCAAAATACAAGCAAACCAAGGGGAGGATATGTGAGCTCCCAAATGTAGTAGGTATGTCTCGCCTAGGAGAGGATTGAAACTCCCATACACTATAAGAGGAGGTACGTAACCAATTATAGTGGCCCTCATATTCAACACATCAAGCGACTATGTTGCCCAACCCCCACCTGACCAAGACACCTACAAAATAACCTCTACAAGTACCCCCTGTGATACCTAGGTAAGCAAACTTAGGTCAGCTCAATATAATCAATGCTCAAGCGGAAAGTTGTAGGCAGGATTGACCATATGGGAAGGGTAGAAAAGCTCGAAACTCTCGAAAGAGCCCCCAGATATGAATACAATCTTAGAAATATCTTCGACGCTCACAGAAAGTGACCAGGGGTCATCCCAATCACAATCATGTGCACTACCTCATGCTTAACTCCCATGTAGGAGGAGCATCCCGAGAAACACTAATTATATCAAGGATTTTTCTCTCACCTTGACAGACACCTAATTGTTTTGTTTAGTGGTCTTGGAGAATTAACTCACAATGAACTATTCCAAGACCCTAAAACCTATTCTTGTTGGTGAACCCTATAAAAGAAAAATGTGTAGTTCATTTTAAATTATGCGTTGATTTTAATGGCTGTAATTACTCAAAGGGAAATGGTTGTGCAACTAATGATATGAAGACTTAGCGGTGAAATAAAAGTGTACACCTAATAAGAAATGCCAAGTGCAATCTTGTAGAATGAAAAACAGGGTATGCCACTACATGAAATGAATAAATAAATATTCCTTTCTGAATGCCAATGCAATCCTTCCTATATGAAATCCTAAACACAACTCCCATCCAAGTAATCCAATGCAAGTACCTCCTCAAATCCATATCTAAGATGCAACTAAGAGTGCAACTACTTGTATTTTTCAATATAAAAGCATGAAAATGTAATAAAAGTCATCTAAAACTCTCAGTCTCTACAACAAGTATAAAACACAAGCCCAACAAGACACCGAGACAAGAAAGAGTAATTCACTAATGGCAAAACAAAAAGGATAAATGACTAAAACTACTTTCAAAGAAAAATTAATGAAAAGATGGTCTCTGGTCACAAAAGAAGCATCCAACAGACAACATTAGAACCAAGGAAGACCCAACCACACTCACAACCCACCCAACAACTTCCCACAACATCAAACTCACCAAAAGGGAGGATGTACGTGACTGTTTAAAGAACAGTTGCGTATATATGAGACTTTTGGCCAAAAATCTGCATGTATATGTGGATTTTGGCCAAAAACCTGCATGTATACGTGACTTTTGGCCAAAAATTCACGTATGTACGCAACTTTTGGCCAAAAACTTACGTATACAAAGAAGGCAGTGGTAAAAAGTAGGCCAAGGGTCAAACCAATAAAGGGGAGTGTCAATGGATGAACATACTATAAAATGAAACATAGAAACAAGGAGAAACAAAGAGAAAGTCAAGAATATCAAGCACATTGTGCCCCCAAACCCCAAAGAAAAACAAGGAACATCCCTAGTATGGTCGCCAATTCTGTTATGGAGAAATCTTCCTATGGCTTGGGGTGTACCAAAATAGATAGAGAAACCACAGAAATTAATCCCTTCCCAATATGCAAGAGAAATAAAACATCTAACACTAAAATATTTTGAAACATACCTTATTCCATACGGTTGATGTAGATCCCCGTTGAGCTTTTTTCAATCTCGCTTGTGTTAGCAATTTGCTCTCTTAACAACAGAAAACAAGACAAGCATGCTTTATAATGGTGTTATACCTACTATAGCATATATAATCAATAATGTATAAAAAATTAAAATCATCCATGGATTCAATATTCATTTAAATGCACATCATTGGATAGGAAAAGATATTTCTATTAATATAAATAAGAGATTACATGAGTGACAACCTCTGTCGGCACGTTTGCGAACCGGAGAAATTGAGTCCTCCACCTGGGTGTCCACCACCTCAATCCTCGATCTCTCGATAGCAAGCTCACAAACAAAGGCAATCTTGGGAAGAACACAAAGTGCTCCAAGGGACAAAGGGATGTAGACTCAAGTATAAGCAAGCTACGACAACAATGGACTATAGTTTTCTTGCTCTTTAATTCCTCTCCCTTCAATGTATCCAAAGGGTTCCTTATATAGTGCTTCATTGGGGTAATGGAAGGTCAAATCCGAGCGATCTCGAGGCATATGGAAGGCCAGGAGACAAGTGACTCGGATCCACATCAAGGAAAACTCCAAAAATATTTGGCCTTTTGCACACATCTCGATGTACGTGGGTTTAAGGGTTATATCCGTGTGTATATGCAAAAAAGGGTTTAAAAGTCACGTATAGCAAATAATGCGTGTTTTTAGGGATGATATTGGAAACATCAAAGGTACAAAAATGGTCCATGGGGTCTAAAGAGTATGCAGAGGGATAGGGAAGGCCATAAATGTGTGATCTACCATGTGTGGTAAAATCAGCTGTAACAATGTGTGAAAGGGATGTAATTTATTGAAGACTTGATAGCCATTCTTAAGGAGCTTTATTTAGTTGTAATAATTAATGTTGATAATTCATAAGATCATTACACATAGAAATTCCTTACTATAAATTAATTTAGTAAGTGTTAAATAGTTTTGCATTCATATTATGGTTGAGATTAGCTAGTATTTGCTTGATTAATAATTTAAGTTGTCAATGGAGTTTCAAGTAAAGAACTTAGTTGAAATGATCCCATCATAGTGAATAATATTAAGTTATAAATATATATGATAATTATAGCTCATTTGATGTTACTATACGACCTTGTAAATGTAAGTCTTAGATTCAATTCTACATTTAAGATATTAGAAAAATGAAATGTGTCTCATAATGCATAGGGTTATAAAGATGGACTCCATTAATCGTTATAGACTAACTATAATGTATAGAAGAAAGTATATACTTGTTTTGATATTTCAAGTATTTGATTGAAGTGTACAAGTAGATAGGTTATGTGAAATTATTTTAAGACTTTAACTAATATTGAAAAGAGAGATATTATGATATGGCCTTATAAGGGTAATAGATTTAAATAGATAAGTTGATGTGAGGTGTTTCTTTACATTTAGGGTTATGGAGTAGATCATTATCAATGACCTTGTCATGTAACCATTGGGACTAACCATGTTGGTTTTTTAACTAAAGTAAAAGAGAAAAAAATGTACCCTATTTTCCGAGAAATTACACTCAGGAAATTGTGTATGTTATAGTTTGTATCCCCTCCCTTTGTGGTGACATGTCGTAGTAGAAACACATTGCAATTAAAATTCACAGTACATATACACTACAACTGAAAGAATAATACCAATAAATTTTATCACCTTTCAACTTAAAAATAAAATATTGTATTTGAAATCACCCCATGCTTAAAAGAAACACTAGATACTTATATTTATGTTTTTACCTTATATATTTTGGACATATTGGTTTTCATCAAATATTTTATGCAGTTTTTCTTATAGTAAGTATTCTATCTCCTTACCTTTGACATTTCTATATCAATCGAAAATGGTAGTAAAATGTTATTTTAAGTATGATTTATATGCAATTCATAATATAAAAAAAATCATTATATTATAATAAATTAATAATTTAGACATATATAAAAGTTGAACGATAATAATAAGATTATTATTATCTCCTTACCTATCATGCATATGCTCCTCTGTAATTTCTACAAACTCCTTCGTGTAACTTCTCTATGTTTGTATCATGTCTGTGTATGTGTCTGTTGATGCCTACAAAATCCCAGGTATTGATAGTAGGGATTCTCCCCAAATAGATCATTTATCGTTTGTTATGGGGAATCCGTCTTGTTTACGGTCCGGATATCGTATAGTTAAAATGTATTATTAAATCTCTTTTACTGGTTGTAGCCTGATCCACCGTTTATATATTTTTTATCTTTTATGTATGAAATGCAAGTGCCTAGATTAAAGCAAGTAATATAAATCGAACAACTAATCTAAATCTATTCTAGCCTATCCCTAGGGAGCAAGATTGATATTAAATAAGATGAATGATGTACTGTATTGTTTGCATAAAGAACTCTATAGATAACTGATAAATCTAGGATACATTCATATAGCAGAAAGTTAACACAAAGATAGCTCAATTATGTTAAAACATTCATCATTCATTATTGCATAAGATTCATCATATAACATAAAATTAGTCATAACATAGAAATAGTTCAGAGTGTTAGGAACAATCTCACAGATTGTATATGCACTAAAAAGAAATAGTTCTTCATTCAGCTTTACAGAACATGCTTTGAGGCTTATGCGACACTCTCTCCAGCAAAAAATCCATCTTCTTGTTTATAAAAGGAAATAGATCTTATTATAACGAGTTTAAGTAACTATGCTAGCGAAAAGTCATTATTTAATCTACTTTCCGCCTACTTATACAAATTACAAAATTACTCTAAGTTTCCCCAACCTCTTGGGCTTCCTCAACTCTTCATTTACAAAATTTTGTATTTTAGTTTGTTTACTAGAAAAAGGAATAAATACAAAATGTTACATAATTCTCAATTTGTGAATAAGACAAATTTAAGTCAGCCTAGTTGGTGTCTTAATCAAAACACTCCATCCTTGAGGTTCTTCATTGATGACTCTATATTCAGCTAGCTCCAACATACGCGTTGCCACCTCATGATTTGACAATTGGGACTCAATTTCTTTAAATTTGGGTGCATTCTAACTTAGTAATTCCTCCAACAAGTGCTTGTGGACTGAAACTTGGATAATCCAGATTCCAATGGCTTCCTCACTAACATCTTTGATTTTAGATATGATCTCTTCTCCTTTTCGCAGCCTCTCTTGTAAGTTCTTTAAATGTTCCTCCCTGATTGGGAAACCTTGGTCTCAGGTGCTTGCTAAAATAATGCATTCATTATGAACAGAACACATGTCTTTGCAGAATTCAATGCACTTTTCATATTTCTATCAATAACTCTATTTAATATGGCCACTTCCATCTTCAAACTCCCTACAGTTTTCTGAGGCATATTTGATGGAAAGTTCGGGTTGGCTCCTATCCATGCTAGGTGGTTCTTCACAAGCTCAACCACATCTGATAACCTCTTCCAGAATTCTAACGAGCTAAGTTCTATTATTTCAACCTAGCCTCCATTTGTTTAATACTGTACATCTCCCCTACCAACCTCAACAAAATATGATTTACTTATTTATGTAGTGAATATGCTTGATTGCGGAAAGGTGTGATATCCAGTTGATTTCCATTTGCCACCTTTATCTAGTCCACCAGTAAATGGTTCTAAGTTCTTATATCTGCAACCTTATCTTCCAAATCCTTTTTCTCTCCTTCAGTAATAGTAGATGACAATATTAAGACATCTTTGTGTGATTGCAAGATTTTATATGCATCCTTTAGTGTTTCAAACTCTGTGAGAGTCTCATCGTATTTTATTTTCAAGTTTTTCCCTTCTCCCCTTTATTTCCTCAGGGTTTCTTTTACTTGGGACATTTTCTCCTTATACTAGTCAAGATCATCAACCGTTTGATTAACATTATCTGCATTAGTGAGAGATGAGGCTACCCCAGCTACTACAATGAGTTTGGGATCTTTATTAGTCCCATGTATAACTTTTTTCTTGGTCACCATAATATATATAGGATGATCCCTCGATTCCATCTTTTTCTCATTCCTTATCACGATCCTCTTCTTGTTTTTATCATATAAAATGGTACTAAGGTCAGCGACTTCCTGTTCCTGATATGGGAATGAAAGGTATTAATCCTAGCTTTACTGAGGCGACTAGATCTTCTGTTGTTGTGCTACTTGATGGGAAAAATGTTGGAGCAGAGTCCCACAGCTACAGGAAAAGCTGCCATTTTGGCGGATAGACAGTTTGGCGAAGACGAAGAGATAAGGTGAAGCTATGACACCGTAGCATGTTTCTAGCTGCAGAGCAGAGCCGAAAACCATGACTATTGGAACAAAGAAGTCAAAGGAGACGACAGTACCTGAGCAGCCGAGAAGAGAGAGCTCAACCACTGCATTGAAGGCAGTGGCGAAGACAGGAGGGCTCAGCTACCCTCATAAAGGAAAAGGAGCGACGATGCCAAGGTATTGAAGACGAAGGACAGAAGAAGGGAAGCGGTGCATAGTACCCATGGTCAGCGCTGGGAAGCATGGAAGACTGCAGAGAGCAATGGTGTTATGGAAAGTGGCTACCCCAAGTACAGATATGTCAACTGTCACTAGTTAGTGTTTTGGGTTACTATTGGGACAGGCCCACAGTGTTGTAATGGCGAGACCTTCGGGCCGCCTATAAAGGGATGTATTTTGTATTGTAAAAGGTTGGCATTTTGGGCATTTTAAGCCATCCAGCTAGTCAGATTATCGGTAGCTATTCAGACATCAAAGAGTCTGAGAGTCCAGTAGTCTGTTAGCTCACTGTTATTTTGTATTGTAACAATTCACAAGGATTGACAGAGAGAGAGAGAGAGAGAGTGAGAGTATATTGTAAGAAGGCAATATAGAGAAGAGATCTAGGAGAGAAGGGCTCTAGGCTGAGTGCGGAGTTACCCAGAAGATCTCTAGCTACATATGTGGTGCAACAGAACTGTGTACCTCTCTCAAGTAATTATAATATAGAAACACAGTTCTGTGGACGTAACTTCCACCCTAGAAGTGAACCACGTAAAATCATAGCGTTATGCGATTGATTCATGTGATTGTATTTAATTGTTATATCTGTCATTCATTAAATGAACTTTGCTTACAGTAAATGTATGTGTATGTTATTCATTTCACAACATATTAAAAGGATAAATGCAAGTTGAAGTCTTTAAGTATTGTGTATAAGAGTCTATCTAAGTTTCACTTGAGACAGTTAAGAGTCGCAGAGTAAAATAGCCTCGTGTTTTGAGTCCTGTAAGTTGAACACAAGTAATGCTAGGTACACTGAATCACAGCGGTAGGATATCGCAGGGAGGCGATATCGCATCATCAGAGGATCTGTGGTGCATTGCGGTTAAGGATCAAGCAGAGGAAAGAGTTACGTGTTTCCCAGGACATGGCGATGCGATAAGGATTAGAGTCATCGCGAGTAAGAGGAAACTGCGCATCGCAGAGAGGAAAGAGCGGTCTTGTGAGCTAAGAAGAGCTGCGAGATGCACACAGGATGCCATACAAAACCTGGTCGAGACACTTGAGTCTTTGGCCAACCCATTAGGATCACTTCGGGTGAGACTTCAGGCCGCCCTACGGTCTGTCACCAAAAGGGAGAGTGAGCTAGGGGTGTTGTTGGTTCATTATAGTAAACCCAGGTCTGCCTAGATGACCAACAAATGGTTCCATTGCCAGTTTTGAACAAATTTAGCACTGATGTTCTAGTGGCATCCTACTAGAGACGAACTCAATGAGTGGGTTGTGTCTAAGGAGAAAGAGTTTTCCGAACAAGAGAACAAGAGTCCTAGACTGAGTACAGAGGACTAGTTACAAAAACATATCGTTAAAGACCTGCATGCAATATTTTTTGCGACCTTTGGAAACGAGCTTTACAACTGGCTATCAAAGATGACTGATACGAGCATATTCAAGAAGAAAAGAAACATTGTCTGGACACCGGAGCTGATTCAGGCTGTGAAGAAACTTGATAATCCCATTACGAGGACAGTAGAATTCTAGCTTCCAAGTGTGCTAGAAGGCTTCGTCACAGAGTTTGCAGTTGACCAGAGAAAAAGCTTCAGCGAGGCTAAGCGGTACTTCTTCAAAGGATATCGCAGTAAGTACCTAAAATCTTTAAACTTGTCCATTAAGATGTTATTACATGAAAAAGGAACAATGGATCTAGTTTCAGATGAATAAGTAAAGATAGTAATGTCACAAGAGTTTGAAAGTGATTTTGATGACATTGGACATACACGTAGTGGAAAGAAATACAAAGTAGATTTCAGCTCTCCCATATTTGAAGACAGTTCAGATAATACTAGACAATAGAGTCACAGTACCACAGAAAGAACAGAAGGGGGTATCCCTTACCACCTTTATACCCCACAGAAACAGATCAGGACTTAGAACAATCCCGTAGGAACTCCATCTAGTAGCTCGCAGACAGTACATACTACCGCTACATCACCTCCACCTACACTGCTGAGTGGTAGTAACACAGCAAATCAACATCCACCACACAGAAATAGAATGGGGGATGATATGAAGCTACCTATCTTTAAGGGTACAGGGGCAGAAGACCCAGAGCAGCAGTGGTTTCTATGTGAAGCCATGTGGACCATTAAAGCAATCAATGATGATAATAGTAAACTTGTACAGTTGGTCACCACACTGAGAGAACGAGCCTTAACATGGTATATGAATTACACCTCAGCGGTACCCAGAACACTTGTCCAGGTCAGGAACACCATGATTAAAGAGTTTAAGAAACCTAAGTCCGAGTCACAGTGCATTACAGAGCTCAAAGACATCAAACAGTTACCTATAGAGTCGGTGTGGGACTTCGATCAGAAATTTAAATCCCTTATAGACCAAGTCAGCTTTGAGTTTGCACCGGAGCAGCATAAGGAATGGTTTATTGCAGCGCTGCTCCCTCACATCAGACTACCATTAATGCAGTAGAAACTCCAGACGTAGGACGACGCATTGGATATGGCGATGAAACTAGAGGCTTCACCTCTAGCTGAAACCAGCACAGGTATGACAAACCTGCAAAACCAGTTGGCTAATCTCACGATACAGATGCATGAGCTTAAGAAAGGGAAAGAGGTTGCGCAAGAAATATGGTGCGTAAAGTGTAAAGCACAAGGCCATACTAAAGATAACTGTCCAGTCTTTGTAGAATATATAGAAACTGGGGATCCTAACCCCTTACCACAGACCCATGGGCCGTGGTGTGAAATATGCAAAACAAGAGGACATCTACCTCACTAGTGCCCTCTAATTCAGAAGTACGTGAAGACACCTAAGAACTTATACTGCGTCTTCTGCAAGTCTGTAGGCCATGATGAACACGATTGCCGAGCCTATGATCTCATGGTCAGGAGCAAGCAAGACCTGTACAGAGTCCAATCAGAAACACAGGGTCCAGTAGCAGGACCACAGTATGATTAGGCTCATGTTGGCTGTGGAGGAGGATTCAGAGGACGAGGAGGATTCAGAGGCTTTGGCCGGGGAGAAGGCTTTGGCCGTGGTCACGGACCAGTCACTTGTTACAGCTGTGGAGTTGTAGGACATTATGCTAGGGACTGTCAGAGCCCTACCACCACATGTAACTATTGCAAATCTTACAATCACGATATAGAAGACTGTCCTACCTTAATAGCTAAGATCAGAGAACCTAAGCCAGCAGTACACCAGAACATCCAACTTATTGCTGCTGAGCAGGAAGAACCAGAACTAAGAGTCAAGATTGTGACTCGCAGCGGTGCTTCCACCAATGGGACATCACGGGTTACTGAAAAGACCACAGATCAGGAGTGGGTGCGTAAAGCTCCTAACAAAGCAACACCACTTGACCTATAGAAGAATAAACAGACATTTCAGGAAGCTAAGACTTTCTTGGATGACTCCATGCAATCAGGATCGCAGGTACCGCCGTCTAGGGGCGTACCGTAGCAAGCACCTTGTGGTGTTAGCCCTGTATAGATATCGCAGGCTACCACATCGGGCGCTTGCGACGAAGACGAGTTGGAAGGAAGTGTACAATCCTTCCTGCGAAGCTGTTTAAAACTTGTGAGAAATGAGCAAGCTATTGGAGAAATTCAGTGCATCATAGATCAGTGTCAGCCATCTTCTTCCGTGAGCAGTGCATAGTGTGTTGTTCATAATATTATGGGACATACAAGAACAGGAAGAGAGATGCGACCCACAGCACAGGTTGGAGAATTTGAAATGGACGATGTGATCCTAGATCTAGGATCAGAGGTAAATGTTCTGACTAAGTAGACATGGGAACAGATGGGTAGCCCTAAGTTAGTCAGATCGCCTATCCATTTTAGATTAGCTAATTAGCAGCAGGTATCACCCCTGGGTCGATTATCGCAGGTGCCAGTTGACATTGACAGAGTTTGCAGCTCTGCGGACTTTGAAGTTATAGAAATCATTGGCGATAGTAAACCATATCCAGCACTGCTAGGCATTGATTGGGCGATCGGTAACATGGCTGTTATCGACTTAAAGAGAAGACAAATGACCTTTGAGGATGCGTAGATCCGGGTCATCGCACCGTTAGATCCTCTTCAGGGTCCTAGATACATTGAACCTATCCGAGCAGAGGAAGAGGCATGTAACATGGACAGTCTCTATCAGATGACTGCGAACCAGAGCGACTACATCAATCAAACCGTAGAAGGGAACATTAGTTGGCGATGTGACAACTCATGTGCATCGGATTTGGATGTTGGTCTAGAGAACTGGCACAACAGACTTTACGAAGTCTCAGCGCGCATATGTGCGTACATGACTAAGTCACTGCGATGGATTGGCGCAGAGATCAACGAGATTCCATCATTTCATGGTCTAACAGATATCCAGGACTTTCTCACACAGTTTGAACAATAAATCTCTCACGAGCAGAGGATCGCAGCTATGGACCTTGTAGTATGAGCCACACCTGCAAGATGGTGGTATGCACATAAAGAGAATATTGCATCATGGGATGATCTTAAGAGATTGATGGCGATCAGATTCTATACCGACAAAGAATATGTCCAGCAGAGATACACAGGAGAAAGTGACCCCAGGTCACACATTTAGACATGTGAACAGAATTGGTCAGACATTCCCGAGGATGAATGGGTTCACCAATTCATTCACACTTTGGACACAGTTCCATGGAACTGGTACACAGAGACTGAATTGCGCAGGGGAACGACTACATGGCCACTTCTAATAGACAGCTTTCTACTCACCTTCGCTTTTGAATCTAGGTATCCAAATGTTGATCAGGCCCTAGATGTAATAAAGTTTAAGATATTTGAGGATTGCAACCTATCAGTACATACTCAACCTGAGTGGGCCATCCAGTTAGAAGATGCGCTCGAGTGCTATAAATTCAAAGCAGAACTAGAGGATGAGGATGAGGATCCTCGCAACATCAACATTCCATAGTCAGAAGGGACTCGCGATGTTGATGGACCGAAGCTACAGATTCCAGCAATCACAGATCCGATCAGGATTAAAAAGATCAATATTGGCACAGACACAGAACCAAAGTTTGCATCTATTGGAGACTATTGGACCAATGAAATAGTCGGACAGATTGCAGACTTGCTACATGACTATCAGGACCTATTTCCCACCAAGTTCATAGAGATGAAGGGAATAGTCGGAGACATGGGAGTAATGAGGATACCATTGAAAGAGGATTCTAGACCATTCAAGCAGTGTCCATATAGATTAAATCCGTGCTACAAAGAAAAAGTTAAGGATGAGATCGATAAGATGCTAGTAGTAGGCATCATTGAGCCCATAGAAGAGAGCGAATGGGTTAGTCCCATGGTCGTGCAAGAGAAGAAAACCAAAGGAGACATCAGGATCTGTGTCGACTTGCGTAAACTCAACGACGCATCGCTTCATGATCCATTCCCGACACCTTTCACTGATGAAGTACTAGACAATGTGGGAGGACAAGAGGTCTACTCCTTCACTGATGGCTTTTCAGGCTATCACCAAATCAGAATCCACTTAGAAGATCGACATAAGACCACGTTTGCAACAGAATGGGGCTCATTCCAGTATACGGTAATGCCCTTTGGGCTTAAGAATGCACCAGCTATCTTTTCTAGAGTAGTATTTGTTGTATTTAAAGAATACATCCATAAATTCCTAGAAGTTTATTTTGATGATTGGACTGTATTTGGATTAATTGACAAGCACATAGGAGATTTAAGACTGATGTTAGAGAAATGTAGGTAGTACCATATTTCTCTGAAGTTGAAACAATGTATATTCTGTGTGCCATTTGGTATTTTGTTGGGTCACATTGTATGCAGGCAAGGCATGATGGTAGATCCTGCAAAGATTGCCATCATTGTAAATCTTCAAGCACCCAACTCAGTCAAACAATTGAGGACAGTACTTGGTCATACTGGGTACTACAGAAAATTCATCAAGGGATACGCAAAGATTACAGCACCGATGGAAAAACTGTTAAATAAAGATGTAAAATTCCTATGGAATGAGGAATGCCAGCAGAGTCTAAACACACTTAAAGAGAATATGGTTATAGCACCCATCTTAGTATTTCCAGACTGGACTAATCCATTTCATGTACATGTGGATGCATCTGGCATCGCACTAGGGGTTGTTTTAACACAACCAAGAGAAGGAGGTATCGATCATCCTATTGTATACTCCAGTAGAAAGCTATCGACAGCAGAAAAGAACTACAACATGACAGAAAGAGAAGGCTTAGCTATGGTGTACATGCTACAGAAGTTCAGGCACTACCTGTTGGGTGCCTCATTCAAAATGTTTACTGACCATTTCGTATTGAAGTATCTGGTCAATAAGCCAGTGTTAGGGGGAAGAATCTGCAGATGGTTACTCCTCTTTCAGGAGTACAATTTTGAAATCATTGTCAAACTAGGAATATTGAACACCGGACCTGATCATCTGTCACGAATAGACTCAGGAGAAGAGCCAAGTAATCTAGAGGACAATTTGCCAGATGTGCAATTGCTTTCTATCCAGATCGCAGATGAGTACTATGCTGATATCATTCACTTTCTCACTACAGGAAGGGCACCTGAGGAGTTTACCAAGCATCAAAAGAGGCAGTTGGTTGTTAAAGTAGCAGACTTCACCCTGATCGCAGGATAGTTATATAAGTTAGGTCCAGATGAAGTCCTACGCAGATGTGTGATGTCGCATGAAAAAGAGGCTATTATCAGAGAAGCACATTCAGGTACTGTAGGAGGTCATTTTGTAGGAAAGCCGATTGCGCAGAAAATCCTGACCGTAGGATTATGGTGGCCTACGTTACACAAAGACACTAAGGACTTTTGCAGATGCTGCGATATCTACCAGAGGGTAGGAAAACCTTCGCGACGAGATGAAATGCCGCTGCGACCGCAGGTTACGTTACGCACATTTGACAAGTGGGCTATATACTTTGTGGGTCCTATCAACCCACCAGGAAAATGAACTGGTGCAAGATATATCATCATTGGAACAAAGTACCTCACCAGGTGGGAAGAGGCCAAAGCAGTAAGAAATTGTGATGCTGCTACAGCCACACAGTTCATTTTTGAAAACATCATCACTAGATTTGGATGCCCAGTAATTTTGATGAGTGATTAAGGCACACACTTCTTTAATTGCACCATTGAGGCCTTAACTGAAGAATTCCAGACACAGCACCATAAGAGCACTCCCTACCACCAACAAGCTAATGGTACGGTGGAGGGTTCTGTCCAAGGATGAACCTATAGATTGATTTTGGAAAGGTTCGAGCGTGGAGGCCTTATAGCTGCTATGACCATGCCAAGTTCATCACATACCGGACAACTACCAAGGATGAGGATCCAAACTCACATAAGAGAAGAATCCAGTTTGGAGCTGGAGGAAGAAGTTCATAATGCAACAGACTACATCATGCCAGGAGTTGACGGCGCACGAGAGGTAAAAATTCCCAAGAGTGGTAAGTTTCCTGTTCCTATACCATAGATTGATTCTTGAGTAAAGGAAGATGGAGATCTATTAGGATATGCTGCTGTTGTTAAATTTGTAGATTATAACCTGGGAGATAGTAAGACATACCCTTAGTTCCGTCCAGATCAGTATCTTACGATTCAGAAGAACCCAAGGACAGGTGCAGATGAATATGTTCCCATGGAACATGTCCAGATTCTTGAGTGCTCGGGCCTGCTCAATCTGTTAAGAATACCACATTGTGGATGAGGCGCAGAGGTTAATGTCGTAGTGCGCATCCTACTTTCATGCGTACATGGGGGTTACCTCTAGCTTGGAAACAAGGTCGACCTGAACATCGACCTGATACATCGCATCACCGGGCTGTCCAAGACTGGTCAAGACCCGAAGACAAATATAACAGGAAAGACCAAGGATTCCAAGCTATCACTAGCCCTAGTCGCCAAGTATAAACTGCAGAGAGGAGGTCGGGCTTACGACATTTCAAGCTTAACAGACAATACACTTAGATTTATAGCTAGTCTGCTTGCAGGCAGAATGCTAACCAAGGTTCACCCAAAGGAAGTCATAGGATCAGTAATTAACCTGGCCATACAAGTTACCGAGGGGGAACAGTTCAATTGGTCTTTATTTTTGTTAAATATGTTTCAGCAAGATTGTTTGCAAGCTCAGGATGAGGCAACCCACCCATTCCATTTCTCATGGTTGTTGATACTCTGTGCATTTGTCGGGTGGAAGGAGCCACCCCATAACCAGTTTCGATAGCTAGCGAGTGGTGAGCCCAGAGGTACATGCTACACAAACTTATGGGAGACTAGAAGCCCAGCCAAGAAAAAGGTCAATGCGATAGTATTCTATGAATACTATAGGCTGCTGAGGAACGTCCTCCAAGAAACACCACAGATCAGCAAGGAGATCGTGGACACATATGATGATCGACTTGATTTTATGGTGGACCGAAATAAAATTTACCTGAGGCCAAAAAGGACTAAAAGAGACGATTGGGCTAATGGTTGGTTCAGGATGACAATGAAGGATGTCGAGGGCATCATCAAAGACTTTGATGACGACTGGAAGCAAGTATTAGAAGATACCACACCCCTACCATCGGGTACCACACAGACAGACCCATCGGACAAAGGCAAAGACAAAGTGGAGACCGAGACGCAAGATGCAGCACAAGTGCCACTACCAGGACAAAAGAGGAAAGATCCACCGCAAGGGACACCAGAGGCACAGACAACGAAGGATGGAGAACAAGGGACACTAGAGACACAGACGACAAAATATGGAGAAGAAGAGATACCAAAGGCATAGAAGAAGAAAAAGCACAAAGCCACAAAACCACCTTCGAAGACTGCACTGATAGAGGATGATTACGAACTCATTGCAACAAGAATGCATGACACGTTGAAGGACTCATTTGAGGCGATGTAGACATCACAGGAAAAGATACAGAGCACGGTAGAAAAGCAGCTTCTGGACTTAAAAGCAATTACTGAGAAGACTACCATGATACAGGTTCCGCCAGTAAAGGCGACCGCAGGAGAAAGTTCAACACAATCGATTTCCCGCAAGGAAATCTTCACAACGGATCGCATCAATACAGTCTTGATACCACCAGGGAGCATCTGATTCCCTGCGTCAATGAAGGATGTACCAATACAGATTAGGCAACCTATTGAGGTTAACCTCACAGAGGTCCACATTGATCAGTTACAGATGATCCAGCAGCAGCTAAGCGCAGAGCTTAGAGGAAGAGAACTCACAACTTATAAACAGAACACACAGCTGAAACAAAAGAATGCCGCACTCACCACCAGCTGTCAGAAAAAGGCAGACGAGTTAAGAACATATGAAGAAAGAGAACAGAATCTCTCTCAAGTCTTACAGAGCATCACATTGTAGTTACCCCAATGTGATATTGAGTTTGCCTTGCCTATCCCGCAGAAGGTAAGACGAGTTGCAGACAGAGCAAAGGCTCTGGAGGAAACAATAACCAGGATGGAAGAAACAATGGCCAAAATGGAGGAAGTCCACAAAGTGCAGATTGCTGAGCTTGAGGCTAGACCACCGGGCACCCCCCAGGAAGACAAGGAAGCCAAAGTAGAGGCCTTTCGACTCACTTCCACACAGATGAAATCTCGCATAGACGATGCACTATTGGTGCTAGCTGATGTGACAAACACATGGTTGGAGTTAGATGAGCCTCCTGAGAAAGTAGAAATCCAACAAAGTATTAAGCAGATAGAGAATACCACAGCAGCAATGAAGGAAGAAATCAAGAGCTTAGCAGCTCTTCAGAAGATGAGAAAGATGACGGAGATGAACCACTTGCAACAGGAAGCGCAGCAGTTGAGAGCAAAGGAGATACAAATCAATGACCTGCTTCAACCATATCAGGAACAAATCACAAAGCTATTCGATGCGGTTGAGCATAAAGTTGGGGAGTTCACTGCCACCAGAAATGAAATTGATGCAGCAGAAGACTCAGGTATTAGTCAAGCTATGCTTGACTCGGCACAAGAGCGTGTCGCAACTATGGAGAACAAAGTCACAGGACTTTGGGACAAGCTTCAACATACTTCACAGGAAGCCAAGGAGAAGATACAGCAGGAGAAGCCCGCTGGTAGTGGCTCGGGGATGAGCCACAAGTAAGTGTTAGGGGACTGTTGGAGAAGAGTCCCGCAGCTACAAGAAAAGCTGCCATTTTGGTGGATAGACAGTTTGGCAAAGACGAAGAGATAAGGTGAAGCTACGACGCCGTAGCATGTTTCTAGCTGTAGAGCAGAGCTGAAAACCATGACTGTTCGAACAGAGAAGTCAAAGGAAACGATAGTACCTGAGCGGCCGAGAAGAGAGAGATCAACCACTGCATTGAAGGCAACGGCGAAGACAGGAGGGTTCAGCTACCCTCATAAAGGAAAAGGAGCGACGAGGCCGAGGTATTGAAGACGAAGGACAGAAGAAGGGAAGCGGTGCATAGTACCCATGGTTAGTGCCGGGAAGCATGGAAGACTACAGAGAGCAGTGGTGTGACAGAAAGCAGCTACCCCAAATACAGATATGCCGACTGTCACTAGTTAGGGTTTTGGGTTACTGTAGGGACAGGCCCACAGTGTTGTAATGGCGAGACCTTCAGGCCGCCTATAAAGGGATGTATTTTGTATTGTAAAAGGTTGGAATTTTGGGCATTTTAAGCCATCCAGCTAGTCAGATTATCGGTAGATATTCAGACATCAGAGAGTATGAGAGTCCAGTAGTCTATTAGCTCACTGTTATTTTGTATTGTAACAATCCGCAAGGATTGAGAGAGAGAGAGAGTGTGTGTGTGTGAGAGTATATTGTAAGAAGGCAATATAGAGAAGAGATCTAGGAGAGAAGGGCTCTAGGCTGAGTGCGGAGTTACCCAGAAGATCTCTAGCTGCATATGCGGTGCAGCAGAACTATGTACCTCTCTCAAGTTATAATATAGAAACATAGTTCTGTGGATGTAACTTCCACCTTGGAAGTGAACCACGTAAAATCAGAGCGTTATGCGACTGATTCATGTGATTGTATTTACTTGTTATATCTGTCATTCATTACATGAACTTTGCTTACAGTAAATGTATGTGTATGTTATTCAGTTCATAGCATATTAAAAGGATAAATGAAAGTTTAAGTCTTTGAGTATTCTGTATAAGAGTTTGTCTAAGTTTCACTTGAGACAGTTAAGAGTCGCAGTGTAAAACAGCCTCATGTTTTGATTCCTGTAAGTTGAACACAAGTAATGCTAGGTACACTGAGTCGCAACGGTAGGATATCGCAGGGAGGCGATATTGCACCATCAGAGGAGCTGTGGTGCGCTGCGGTTAAGGATCAAGCAGAGGAAAGAGTTACATGTTGTCCAGGATGCGACGATGCGATAAGGATTAGAGTCATCGTGAGTAAGAGGAAACTGTGCATCGCATAGAGGAAAGAGCGGTCTCACGAGCTAAGGAGAGCTGCGAGACGCACACAGGATGCCATACAGAACCTGGTCGAGACACTTGAGTCTTTGGCCAACCCATTAGGATCACTTCGGGTGAGACTTCAGGCCGCCCCACGGTCTGTCCCTGAAAGGGCCAGTTAGCTAGGGGTGTTGTTGGTTCATTATAGTAAACCTGGGTCTGCCCAGATGACCAACAAAAAATAGCTCCAATAGATTATCATGAGATTGTGTTTGCTCAAGATTAGTCTGATCATGTTCTTCCTACTCCCTTTTCTAAAGCTCCCAGATGATTTCTCTGCTTGATCTCTTGCTCAGTAAACTGCTTCTTATTTTATCTTTTCCAGCTCTTCCTACATTTTCTCCACTTCTTCCTCTTGTTTCTTCCGTTGTTCATCATATGAAAGTCATTGTTCTGCTTCCTGTAATAATTTGAGGGATTCTTCTTCTCTCTTCCTTGCTTCTTCTTCTTCTTGATTCATTTGTTGCTCAATAGGTTTACTACTTTTTCCCTTTCTTCCCACATTTGTTATCTTTTGCTTGAATCTTCTTCTTACAACTGTCATATTGCAGGCGTTGCGGAATATTTCTTCATCTTTTTCCCAATAGTATGTGTACTCAAAATGTACCCCTGCTGCTGCATAATAGTTAGCAACCTTGTTCTCAGAATCATTTCTATGGAAACTTATCTCTCCAAACCGAAAATATTCTAACTCCTTCGCAAACGACGACATACTTTTCACCTTAGAAAACTTGTAACTACCTATATAGAATGGGAGTGGTGGATAGACATCCTTCTTCTGATCAAATAAGAAGTTCCCAATCCCATCAATGTAAAGTTTCCTCACCACTTATTTTTGAGCAACATAGTCTGTGGCGTATTTTGGTAGAAAAGAAGGATCCCTAGTTCTGCGAAACATCCTTAGGTATAGACCTTCTTTTAAAAGGTAATAATGCCCATTATCTTCTACAATATTCAATATATCCTCATACATGCAGTTGCATTCTGTAGCGAAGATTAATTTGTACAGTGGCATTATGAAAACTTTGTAGATGCTCTTGTAATGGTTGAAGTATTTATGTGCCCAAAACAATGAGTATGCAAAATAAACAGGGCTTTTGGTCTCATCCCATTTGAAATTCAATGTTGGGAACTACTCAATGCACAAAATGCAATCAATTAGAAAAGAGCTCATATAGAACTCTGACTTCTTTTGCGAGACACCTCCAAGCGCTGCTCTTATACATGAATACAAGATGTTAGATATTATATCATCCCAGTTGAAAATGGCACCTTGAGCGGATACAAAATAAATTATTGGCACCCAACTGATTTTGTAAAACTTTCCATTTGCTTGACCAAAAATTCTTTTCAATATCAAGGATAAAATCCTACATGGAATGCACAAGTTTGCAGTTTCATATTCCTTGGTAGGCCTCATACGAAATTGCTTCCTGGGTACCATCATTTTTCGGATGCAGTAAAAAATATCTGGGTTTATCTCTTTTAACCACTTTTCTGTTAGATAAATCTGAGTAGTGGAAAGCTTGCAGGCTTGAACTACATAATCCAGGCTATAAGTAGCAAAACCTTGTTCAGCAACATTTGATAGATTCATCTTGGTTATGTCTTCCTTCGGGAGAATCCATCCTATTACTTCTGAACACGGAAAAAGTTATGGATGCGTGGAAACCTTCATAATAGTTGAACTTTCTATGTTTGCGTACATTGGCAAATCCTCTAACCAATAATTTGGGACGTTTTGATCTTTGATCATTTGGTAGATCTGACCCCATATGAACTTTGAATCAACGCTAGTAAAAGCTTTGGTATCTTCATATATGATCTCTACTCGCGTTATGAACTCCACTTCTAGATCATCCTCCATGGCTTTCACCTTCTTCTTTCCTTTTCAAGGCATAGTTTTATATAGATGATGAAGTTGTTAAACCATAAAAAAATGTGTTAGATTCATTTAAAATGCATATAACTACAACTGATAACTCTGCCACTGCATATATCCAAAAAACAAGAAGCCATGTTTTAATCAGAAAGCTTTACCACATCATAATGATACATCTCAGCAAGTTCTTTATTCCCACCTTAAACAGGGCAATAATGCAACGAATATTTAAGCAACACATTTAAAACTTCTCCAGGAAATTTCTTTATACGGTTAGCAAGCGAAAAAAATACGGTCAAAAGGCGTTACCGATTTTCGCATAGCAACACATATCCCTGGGCAAAGTAACCCCAACACAATCGGCTGGGTAAAAAGGAAAGCCACGAATACGAGGAAGAAAACCTAAAAATATAACCAGGTATTTCGCTCAGAAAGAAAATATCCTCCTGTAGCTTGAAATCAAAAACAACGATCCATTAAAACCCCTAATCTAATCTATCCAATAACCGTAATCCCTCCACCCTCGCACTGGTGAAATGAATGGGTGGTGTAGACGGTGAAATGCTCGTCTACCCAAATTCCTCCCACTGCAAACTACTAACAAGGAAACTACCATGGCGAGGCTTGGTTGACAAATGTCCAGGGGCAGGTAGAAAAGGTTGACGATGCTTGGCTAACTAGAAGCAAATGCGTAAGGTTCAAACTCCCAGAGAGGAAGTAGACACTAAACCCAGAATAAAAATGAAATTCCTCGACCTCGAGGTCTAAATACTCCGCAATAAATAAACCCACCCTTGCCAAAATATCACAACCTCAAGTCAAGCATCAAAACAAAATTAAGCATTAGGTCGAAATCCTACCTGGCAATTGAAAAAAAGTTGGAGCAGGTGCAGTCTCAGTGCATCTGACTAGATCCACTCGACAATTTATAGCTCCGCACAGTAAACACAAGCTCAAATGGCCAACAATGATCGTAATGCACCTCCACACTGGTTTAAAAGGTTAAAAACAAACACTGAAACACAATAAATGAGCCTCGGGTGAAAACCGCATTGGTGCCAAAAGAGCGATGCATTGGAAGTGATCCCAAGAGAGGAAACAATTCTTTGGGTGAAAAATTGGAAAGGATCCAATGCTCCTTGGGAAGCTACATACTTTTCTTACTGATATGGGGCAAAGGCTCAAGGATTTTATCGGCAGAATAACCCACTATCCATCTACAATGGCATCGAGAGACTCTTCAGAAAAGATATTGGTTGCACATCAAATTACCATCCATCAAAGGTAACTTTTACATTTTCAGTCCGCTATTCAACCCCCAGATGGGTCAAAACAGATCAGAAATAAACAATACATAACAGTACAAAACAAAATGAACAATACCCAAGCTGTGTGATCAGAAATACACCAAGCACCTGGCTATCAATACATAAGAGTCCTCTCATAAGTGAGCAATGCATAATATCAGTCAAATATGTCCATAGAGAAAATAACAAGAGCCCAGATATCTTATCCAAGCAGGTGTGTGACTCTCAAATATCTTGTAACAGCTGCTCAGCTATACCAGAGATAGCTTAAAGAATCCATAAGATAATAAACTGAAACAGAATGAGCATATTCTAAAAAAGTTAAAAAGAGTCTTCCCCAATAATCTCATCATCATAATATTTTGTAAGTAAGAGATGACCAGGAGCCAAAAACAATCCCTCCTTGGATAAGATATATGCCCTCTTGTTATGTTCCCTATAGACATGACTGAAATCCACCCAGGTGAATGCGGAATGAGAAGTCTGGTGTTGTAGCACCAAGCCTCAAGGTTCACCATATCAAGGGTGGATTCCCCTTTTGCTCAATTTATAATCACAGAGGAGTCACCAAAGATATGTAGGTAAGGTGACCCCATATCTTTGGAAACCCATAATGATGCCCAAAGTGCTAAAAGTTCTGCTCTTGTATTAGCGCTGCACCCACATCCAAGTTTAAAAGCAAACTGATGGTGATCATTTAACCAAATACATATACCTGCTCCACCAATGTGTTTTGTTGCAGCTCCATCAAAGAAAACCATAGGAAAAATAGGGGTAGGAGGCTTCCCTATGTTCTGGATTTTATTCCTAGGTTTCTAAGGTGGTTTATAAGTATTTACCTCATCATAAATGATATGTAATAGGCCAGCCATAATAGGAGACAAATCATCAAATAAATTGCGGTTCCTAGCCTTCCAGATATTCCAGATAAGAAATAGAGGCAAGTACTGTAAGGATCCTACCTTAGAAAACCAGTAGGTGAGATTTTACATAAGGGTAGGAACATTCCAAAGTAAGTTCACATCATACAGACTATTGATTCCCCAAATTATCTCTTTCACAAATAGGCAGCCTACAAAAAGATGATCCATAGATTCAGCTTCCCCATTACATAAACAACACCTATTGGGACCGTGCCAACCTTTCTTACACGGAGTATCCCAAGTGTTGATTTTCTTATTACAGGTGAGCCAGATAAAACACTTCAGCTTGTGGGGAATATTAAAGTGCCAAATCTTCAGAATAATATCATTATCCATAATAGTCCTATGATTAGAGACAATAAGATCATAAGCTTTTTTAGCAGTCACCATACACATCTGATTATCATACATCCAAAGAAGTTTATCCTCAGCATTCCCAATCCTTATGCTCCCATGAGTTCGGCCCTTAACATATAAACACCACCCTTCATAATTGAAAGGAAACCCTTTAATCTTTGAAATATATGGTTTGACATTGAGTTGTCTTACCAATAATGTCGTGACTGATTTGGGAGCACCGTTATAGATATTTGTAGCACCAAAAGATGAGATTCAGCAACATCGATAAAAATTAATTTGATAGTGCCCCAATAAAACCTTAATCAAGCTTGCTGTGGAATGTTACCACCTAATTTTTTCTTTTGTCAAAGATTGCCTTAACTTTGTCTTAATGAACCTATGTCTTTTCCGTTAATGATTCTATGGCTTGTTATGTCTTTACCAACTAAACATTACTTTGTTGGATATGTTCTTCTATAGCATCCTACAATAATTTCATAACTGGGAAAACAAGTTGAATAGGGAAAATTGTGTCAGCCTCGTATACTATATCAAAAGGAGAAGTACCTATGGACTTTTTAGTACTTATCCTATATTCGTACAATGTATACTTTAACCCTGTGTCCCATGCTTTTTTTTTCGACAACAACTTTTTAATGGTGTTAATGAGGCTTTTATTTGTAGGCTTTGTGAGTCCATTTCCCTATGGATAATTAGGTGTAGAATGTTTAAGGGAAATGTTATACCTTTCATAGAAATGAATCATTTGAGAATACTTAAAGGCAGGAGCATTATCAGTTAGAATTTTCTATGGAAACCCAAATTTTGGAAGAATGTATTCTTCCAGGAAATTAATGGTTAGCTTATCAGTCACATTCCGGGTCATAATAGCTTCCACCCATTTAGTGAAGAAATCTAGTTATGTTTCCCACTAAAGAAGGGTGTGTCTCGCCAATAATGTCTAATCCCTATTGCTAAAAAGGGGAATTTACCATAATTGGTTTCAATGGTAAGGGAAACAACTTCTTCCTTCTAGTGAATTTATTACATTCCATACATGCTTTGACTTTGGAAAATACATCATAAAACAATGAAGGCCAATAATATCCTGCCACCTGGATTTGGAAGTTGATTCTTTCCAATATTAGTGACCACCAAGAGCCCTATTGTGCAAATCTATCATAACCATCTGAGTTTCATCTTCATCAATGCATATCAATAGCACAACTCTTCGATCCTTCCAAAACAAAGTTTGATTCACGATGCAATACTTTAGCGCTTTTAACATCAAAGATTTGAACTTCTTCTTATCAAAATCAAGTGGACATTGAAAATTCAATAAGAAATATACAATATAATTGTACCAAGAGGATGCATAATATTTTTCCTAGAACTGCAAATTTTCTTTATTCCTCTATGTTTCTTCTACAATAGATAGATTCATAGTTAAATTCAACGCAAGTGCTTTGCAATTAGAATCAACAAGTAATTTTGCTCAACCCTGACCTTTTATCAATATTGTTGGTTTGATATCTAAGTTGTATTCAAGGAGTTTATCAATCCACTTACACCTCTTTCCTTTGCTATTTGGTTGAACCAAGATATCTTTTAAAATGTTGTAAGGAACATATGCAACTATCTTTGACCGCATAATGTAAATTCTGAAGGGTTTCAAATTCTTGACTAACGCATAAGCCTACTTTTCCATGATGTCATACTTCATTTCAAAATCCCTCAAAGCTTTGTGAAAGAAAATAGTAGGTTGTCCATGTCCTTCATCATTTCTTTGGAATAAAATTGTAGCAATGGTATATTCTAAAGAAAAAGAGAACGTCGAAAATTATTTTGAATATTCCAGACTAATGAGAACAAGGGCCTAAGTCAAATATTTCTTAATCCTTTCAAAATAATTCCTAGCGTCTTTATTCCATTTAACTTCATAATATTTCCTTAACATAACTGTAATGCGTTTGATAATCTCAACAAAGTTAGAAATAAATCTTTTGATAAAATTGATCTTAACAAGAAATGATTGGATACCTTTTTTATTCCAGGGAAGATCAATTTTTAGGATTGCTTCCACCCTTTCCAAATCAATATTTATTGCTTGATTATAAATGACATGTCCAAGGATCCTACCATATTGCATTGAAAATTTTAATTTATTTGGCCCTTAAGAGATCAACCATACCTTTTTCATTTAAAGAATGTTTTCTTAAGATGTTTAAGATGTTCGTAATCTTACTTGGAGAATACAATAATACCATCCATATATATCATGATAAACTGATCTCTTTTACCCAAGAAATCTATACCCATAGCTCTTTGAAATGTCACCCCTACATTCATTAAACCGAAGGGAATATTATCATACATGAATGTTCCCCAAGGAGTGGCAGATGATCCTTTTAATTTATCATCTTTGCGGATAGCAATCGAATTGTATCTAGAAAGGCCATCAATCATGGCAATTATCTAAGACCCGACCACTCTCTATAGAATCTAGTTGATTTTTGGTAGGGAATAATTATATTTTATTGAACACCAATTTATATTCCTAAAATCAAGGCAAAGTCTGATTTCATTATTATTTTCTCTAACTGGCATAAGGTTAAAAACCCAAGTTAAACCTTAGAGGCACAATAATTTTGATATCAAGTAATTTTTTTAGTTCCTCAGTGACAAGCAGTAATATTGGATTCACTTGTCTTAATTTTTTCCTAAATGGTTTTGTGTGAGGTGTTATCACTCATAATTTATCCTTAATTGATCCTTTGGTTGTGGAAGGATAGTTCCAAGGTAACCTTTCAAACCAACATTTTGGAGGAAAGTTGGCTTCTTTCCTACTAGAGAGGGCTCTCTCAATTAGATAGATACAATGGCTAGATATATTTTTACACAAACTGAAATTAATGATGAAAATGGATAAAATAAGAGGATACCATTGGGCATGGAGTCAAAATCATAAGATTTTAAAGATAAACAAGGATTTTGCAACAAGATTTCTTCACAGAGGCGGGATAGCTATTCTTTCATAGTCTAGTTCTTAATTGTCTGGTGGTAAAAGAGAGATGAACAATCCATTAATATGGGCACCAAATAAGATGAATCCAGTATTAACTTTAGATGACATTTGCTTGTGAACACCTAAATCCTATGAACTAGAGCATATGAGTATGAATTCTGATCTAACACAAACTTATTCAAGCATGAAAAGATAACACAATGGAAAAAGGTAACAAGAAAAACATTCACAGGAGAAAATAAAATGCAGACTATAAAACAATAACACGAGAATATTAGCTATTTTAGCTTTGGAGGCACTCTGCATGTTTTTGTCTTGTATGCAGAAGTGACCATGCACTAGCTAAGCTACTTGACTTTGTAATGGTGTTTTATAAAGTTGTTTTAAAGGGACTCTTATGTAATGGACTTTTTATAAAGTGTTCTCTTGTTTTATTTTTATAAAGTGACTTTATGAGATAAAGTGCAGTTATTTCATAAAGTTAAAAGTGACTTAATTAAAAATTAAATGTAACCGATTTTGCAAAGAAAGTATCTCAATCGTTGATCATGTAAAGGAAAGACTAAATCTTGGCCTTTGGATTTAAGGATTGGGGAAGGTGAAAAGTCACTTTCAAGTTATAAGAGAGAGCCTAAGGTAGTGTGAAAGACAAGGAAATCATTTTCCAAGAGTGAGCATTTGGCAAGTTGATTTTTAGAGAGAGGGAGCAATTTCTCAATGAGTAGGCACGAATCCCAAGGGGATAATTTTTCTCAAGAGGAAACAAATCCCTAGGAGAAAGGCACGCTTCCAAATAATCATTTATTGTTATACCATAATATACAGATTGATGGACCGTACTATACGTATTTACTGTTGGAACACATTTCAAGGTTTGATTTTTGTTGCACACAAATTGAGGAGGGTTGTATAGGGTGTACAGATTTAATGGGCATACAAATCGAGGAGATGGGCATGAAAATCAAGGAGGTGCTGCTATGGTGGAGGCCGTACAAATTGTACTATTGTTTGGGCACAAATTTGGAGGTGTTGTACGAATTTTGAGGTGTTCGTACAATGATTTAGTGCTAAATTAAATGTTGATGTGAGCTACTATTTTTTCCTCGAGATGCTCAAAAAAATTACTCTTGACACTGGTTTTCCTTAGAGGGGGTTTTTCTAGGGTCATATTGACAAAAAATTATGTTGTTTAATGGGTTTATTAGTCTATTGTTACATGTTATTTTTCCACTACTACATACTTAGTTTTCAATGTTTCAGCTTCATGGTTGTTGGTTTAAATGCATGTGAAGTATTTTTATTAATGACAATTTAAGACTAAAATCTAGGTTAAGCTAAGTGTTTGACAAAATGTATGATTTCTTTGTCAAATTTCTACATGATATCCGAGCTGAGGCTTTGTGATAACAACTAATTCTAAGTGCAGCGGTATTGTTGATTTTTTGGGAAAGGGTTATTGTTGATTTTTTTAACAACTTGGGTATTAGAAAACCCCATCTACATGTGATTTGCAGGTGGTGTGGAAAGAGTAAAATTATTGTTCTTTTCATGGATTTTTTTTACTTTCTAGATGACTACCAGTTTGAGGTTTGAGGATATATTGGATGGAGTTGGGAATTTTGTTTCTTGGAAGGCTAGGATAGTGCTTATTTTGGAGGAGAATAAACTGTGGGATGAAGTGGTGCATAGCATGTAGATGAATCAAATTAAAGTTCCTTCTTCCACCGATGCACTAGCGCTAGAAACCTTTAACAAAAAGGACATCAAGGCCAGGAGGATCATCCTTAATGTTGTAAAGGACCATGTTATCCCACATATCTCAGGTAAGGATCATGCATTTGAGATGTGTGATGATTTGACTAGCTTATACGAGAGTTCAAATGAGAATCGAAATATGGTTCTGAGGAAAAAATGAGAGACATTAAAATGACCAAGACCGAGAATGCTTCTTCTTACATGGCTCGGATTTATCAGGTTCATGATGAGTTGGATGTTGTTGGCAAGAAGGTGGATGATGCAGAGATGGTGTGAGTTTCCTTGAATGGTTTCTCTTAACCTTGACATGACTTTGTGACTATTGTTGTGGACATATAAAATATTCCTTCATGGTCTAGACTTTGGGATGACTTCACTCAGGAGGAGCTGATATCTAGCTTTCTACAAGTCAACAGAATGCAGTTGATGAAGAGAATGTTTCTCTTTTTTCTAAGAGAAAGATGAATTCAAGAAAGACTTGAGCAAAGTTCAGTGTTTTTCTTGCAGTCAGTATGGACACTATGCTTCTCAGTGTCCTGAGAAGAAGGAGGAGGAGGAGGAGGAGGATACGATTGTTGCAACTTCAGCAGAAGTAGAGGAATTTATGAAAATATTCGAGAAGGAGTTCTCATTGTTCTCCCTTATTTTTAGTGTTGGTAGCAATGGAGTTGTTCATAATGGTAGTTGGTATTTTGACGGTGGAGCCTCTCGTCATATGACTGGAATATGGCATATATTTTGTATCATTTCTAAGATTGGTCCTGATTGGTTTGTTCACTCAGAAGGGTGACATGCACATGCAGTGCGAGGAGTTGGAGATGAGAGATTCTATCTTTGTCATGGAAGATACATCGAGCATGATGGGGTTCTCTTTGTTCCAGAGATGAGGGTTAAATTACTCTCAGTCTCAGCCTTGGAGGATACATGGTATTCAACATTGTTCCGGTGGGGGCATGTGTACATATTAGAGAGGCTAAATGAATTGGAGCACCAAATGAATTTGACTACAATTTATTCCAATGAAGTTTCCAGCAACACTCCTCAGCACGAATCTACAAAGATTTCTTTAAATTTAAAAAAACATCATGTATTAAACTTGTTTAATCTGAATGACATTCTTAGCACAATTTTAGAAAGATTTATTTAAAATTTGTTTAATTTGATTGGTTTATGTATTTGAGATTTGTGAATCGAAATTAATATATATTCTTAAACTATATTGAAATCCGAGTATGCTGACTATCAAATACACTGAAATACGAAATCCCGGTTTACTAAAATTATAACCAAAAACTTTTTTTAACTATATTGAAATCCGATTATGTTGACTATAAAATACACTGTAATCCGAAATCCCAATTATAACCAAATAAGGTGGAGGTGGAGTTAGAGCCTTTGCAAGGAAAGTAACTTGGGTATCTATCTGGTCAGCTAAAGACTTCATAGTTGGCTTACAAACTCAACCTCTCATCATAAAGTTTTTACCATAAAATTTGAAAATGAGATTTTATAAAGACAATTACACAAAAACTTTTTTTAACTATATTGAAATCCGATTATGTTGACTATAAAATACACTGTAATCCGAAATCCCAATTATAACCAAATAAGGTGGAGGTGGAGTTAGAGCCTTTGCAAGGAAAGTAACTTGGGTATCTATCGGGTCAGCTAAAGACTTTATAGCTGGCTTACAAACTCAACCGCTCATCATAAAGTTTTTACCATAAAATTTGAAAATGAGACTTTATAAAGACTAAACCTCACAAAAACCAACTAATTTACACTAATTTATTCTAATTCTTATTATTGGATTCCAATTTCCAACTAAATCCAGGTTTAGTAAAATTATAAACAAATATAGTTATGTTAGACACGATAAATGATTTTGACTACAATTTATTCCAATTCTTACTATTATAACCAAATATAGTTATGTTTGACACGGTAAATGATTTTGACTACAATTTATTCCAATTCTTACTATTGGATTCCAATTTCCAACTACTGTTATTTGACAATCAAATTGAAATTTATAAAGAATGAAAGGACAATTATATAAATCGTAATTAAATTTAACTATATTTAACAGCGTAAATGATCTTGACAGCTGCACAGAAGTTTGTTACCAGATCTTGACAGCTACAGAGAAGTTTGTTACCAGATGAAACTGGTCGTTTGTCACCTAAACTTGAAGCCCTCGTGACGTAATAATGTATTCAAAAGTTTTGACCATTGACTTCGGAAATCACCATTAAAGTAGCACAGCACAGCACATTTCCAAGGCCAGTCATAGTCAAGTCTCTTCGCATTTGTTATCAGCTCTCTGATCACGAATACAGAATTGCTCTGCTTAGAATTTTTATTAACTTTCTGCTGGATTCAATAGAACGAGAAGGAAGTTCCCGTTATTGATATCATGGCTCCAGCTAATAGACCATCTACACTGCGGGTTTCTATAACTCCAGAGGCTGATTCATTCCATGTAACAGAAAGTAAGCCTGCTTTAGCGACTATGGCAGCTAATGATAGTCGTCTGAAGTCGACAATTAACGCTATTGATTCCGATCCAAGAAAATGCGTGGATCCTTTGGTAGATAATGCAGAAGAAGAAGAAGAAGAATGCCAGACTCCCAAGTCAGAGGACCACAAGATTCCTCCAGTGCTCTGCTGTCCTCCCGCACCTCGCAAACCCAAATGGATTCCGGTGAAGAGAAAGCTCCCTGCAAGTCCTCTCCAAGGATTTTACATTCCATCTAATTCTGATCTACAATCGTTGTTCGGTTCACACCTTGTGAATGTCATTCATCAACATACGAAGAAGAAACTCAGAACGGGAGAAACCAGTCTTCCTAAAATGTTTTAAAAAGAAGGGAAGGGCTTATCTTATGAAGAATACAATATTGAGACCAATTCTTTGTATGGTGACCTGGTACAATAACAATTAGTATTGGTCCCTAGGAGTATTGTAACTGTGAAATTCATAAGTGGTTATATTGCTAGTATAGCCTGCTATTGTTTGTTAGAGGTTTCGTTTCTGAAAACAGGAGATTATTATTCTCCTCAGAGTATAGGATTGTCAAGATCCGTACAATCTGCGGCCTAATTGCATTTGAAAACTTATAGTCTTTTCTCAGTTACCGATTGCAATGGAAAATTTCTTTCTCGAAAGGAGATGAATCTGTATTGTAAGGAAAAAGTTGCAGTTTCCACTTATCTTGGTTAGTTTTCTTATTATTTGTGCACATCGCTCATAATGAGTTATGCGCCTTATCTGTAATCTGTGAAGGAAAGAACAAATGCCCGCAAAATAAATCTATGGGAAAAGTATTTTTCATTTTGCATGTCTGTCGACAGTAACAATCTTTGTTGACACGAAGCTCAGAATCGCAGGATATAGGATAATTCACAATCCTATATCTTCCAGATATAATATAATCTGTGGCATTCTTCTCATCAGTTTGTAAACTATTTTATGTGGCTGTCTCTACATTTGTCAAACATATGGCTCCCTTTTAACCGTGCGTAGTAGAGTAATAATCAAGCATATATGTTTTCAATATATGTAAGTTTCATAAATCTAGCGTGGTTTCATGAGTTCAGGTCATATGAGAATTGCCCATGAATATGTCAAAATAGATAACCAAAGTAATACTTGATAAAGAAAGTTTAATGTTATACTAAACCCAAGATATGGATCTGCCGCTTTAGCAAAAGAGCGTTTATTGTAGTTGAGGTGAGGTGGGACTCGTAGTTGAATACACCAAAATACATAGTAATTGGCATAATTGATGAGTATGTTACTCAGTAGTACGTTAGTAAAATCTAAAATGTCTGGTCTAAACACTAGTACAAAATGAGGAATTAGCTACTAGGTGACTAAAAATTTTAGTCACCACAAGTTTTTCAAGTGATTTACTACTAAATATAAACAATTTTGAGTGACCCAACTATAAACGACTAAAATTAACGACTAATTTAGTCACCAGTTAACAAATATGACTAGATAATAAGTGACAGAGTTAAAAATAACTAACATAAACGACTAATTTAGTCACGGCATAAAAAATGACTAGCTAGAAGAATATGAATTAGTCATTTATGTTAGTCATTTTTAATTGTGTCATGGAAAATTACAAATTTGACAATGAAGTGTAAAATTTGTAAATTGTCTACCTTCTATTAGTAATATTGGCACCATGCACCTCGATCTTCAGAGATCTAACAAAGCAATTGCACGAATTTTCTCTTGACCATATTTATCCCTGCTGCACCATTGAAGTAAACCCAGTTAAGCACGTTCCAAAGGAAAATTAGGTTCCTGCGCCAATTATGAATTAGGTACTAGAACTAGTACTATATCGATACCTAGCTAGAAGCATCATAGCCCTACATCCCCTCGAGAACTGACCATTCGAATGCGCCTCATCCATGTAGACTTAACAAATGCATCCAAT